>BSBK01008726.1:0-172500 GCA_027943335.1 Chamaecyparis obtusa | reverse complement strand
TATACCCCATGTCAAGAGGATGATTCAAAGAACAAAGAAATGATTCCTGAAAAAAATCAAGATCAAGATCCCAATGATGACCAACCCAATCCAATTTTTGACCAAGATCCCATTTACCTTAAGCCTCATGATGATCCTATTGTGCAATATGTTCATGGATCCCTTACACTTGAAATGGGTTCATCTAGTCCTATTGAGTATAGTCTACTTCATGGTCCCATCAATCCATCCATATCATATGCACCTAAAAGTGAACTCACGTCTACCAACAAGTGTCTCACTAGTTAAATAAATATGGGTTCCTAAATCCCTTCTAAAAGAAATGCATTCCAAGGACCCACAGAAAGATGATAAATCAAAATGCATGTGGATTCCCAAGAAGCTTCTTGAAGCACAAAGTCCTAGAGAGAAATCAAAGGTGGCATCTAAAATTTCTATCCCTCCATATAAAATACTTCCATCTTCCAAATCCATTTTGGGTCCTTATGTCCCAAAATCCATATCCATTCCTCCATAAAATCCAAAATTTCATTTTCCTCCATCACCCCTCAAGGTGTGTGCTAATGTTGTTATTTACTCCATTTCCATCCACTCAAAATAAATCCTTCTTTAACTCCCTCCATCATCCAACACCTATTTTCCAACCTTTCCTTTATCCTATTCAATCCTTATAGTCCATTCTTATCCAATCATCCATTTCATTTTCCCATGTCATTACCCTAACAACGTCTTTGAGCATACTATCATAGTCATGGTCCATTATTATATATTTTTCAAAAGAACCTACCAAAGAACAAAAATGGTTGTGTCCTTTGTCCATGTCATGTCGTGCATCCATCATCTTCCAAAAACTCAAAAATACAAAAAAAATGAAAAAAAAGTTTCCTTGATGAAAACCTGATAAACAGGCATTTTGGTAACACAAAAAAAAAAGAGAAATAATTTTGTCCAATAGTAAAAACTTGGCAAAAAGGAACTTTGGGAAAGTAGCATGATGAAAACCTAACAAACATGCATCATGTGTAATTTATGAACTTCTTGCATTCCATACTTAGGGGAATATTTCATTCATGTTATCCTCCATTAACCCTGTCATATCCTCCATTATCCTATTCCCCACATATCCTCTATCTTGTCAGCATCCATATCCCTATTCCCAACTTTGAGCTTGACAAGGCTATGATTCTCCATAGAAGCATGACATGTCATATTTTCTTTACATTATAATGATCCCTTTGGTTCATAATTACTATCCTATCACATCCCTTTGGTCCATACTGCCTATCTTATTGCAACCTTTAGTCCCTATCCCCTCTTTGTCCCCTATTGATCTTGATTATCCTATCCATGTCCTATCATTTTCCTATCATTGTCATATCATTTTCCTATCCTATTCCCTATCTTGGTCTTGGTGTAAAGTAAGGACTTAAAGTGCCAAACATATTTCAAAAAACCTCTTGACATATCCATTCCCATGCATCACTTTCCATATCCTGCCATATCCAATCTTGTCATCGCACAATTTCATTTCCATCTCCTCTCATATCCAATCCCTAAGCTTGGAAAAAAAATATGTTATCCCTATTTTGTGTAGTCCTTGGCAACCCAAACAAAGCTTCAATGACATACTAAGTGAACATTTTCCTTCATCCATATATCCTATGCATCCATCAATCCTTAATGTCCTTGCCTTGCTAGACACTAGGGGTAATTCAATAAATTCTAGCTCATGTAAATAGTAATGTCCTAAAAAGATTCAAAAAAGTCAAATATGATCTTGAAAATAGACCATAAAAATTAAATATGAAGCTAAAAAAAAATCTAAAAAAGAATATAAAGTCTCTAAAAAAAGCACAAAAAATTAGATATTTCAAAACCCTAAAAATCAAAATCCTTCCAAAAACTTGTAATAAATTTGTACATAATCCTTTTCCTTGTTTTCAATAAATCACCCCTTGTGTCAAGACAAGAATTTGAGAAAACACAATCTGAATACCTTACGAAACATTTCTCTTAATGAAATAATGCATCAATAGACAAACTATCCAATCTCATCAGAAATCAATTAGATCAAACTTGTCATATCAACCAAACAATATCAATTTGTCCTTTTATCAAACCCATCCTTTATCTTTCATAGGGTGTGGTATACTCGAAACCAGATTGTATATGTCTTAGATGGGGTAGTTCATGTCTAAAACTAGACACTATCACCATCATCATAAAGAAAAACTATCAACTTTGACAACAAGATCAAAATGGTTTTTGACTTTCTTGATTCAGTGAGTCTTATCTTTTTTTTATCTCTTTTTGTTTTGTCTTTTGCTTGTTGGGTGCTTTTCATAAAGTTTTGGGGCATGTATATCATATGCTTCAGAATGGATGGAAAAATTCCTTGTCTATAATGTGTTTGTTTTTATGCAAAGGGATTTCATTATTAATTTGTCTTTTTGTGTCATGATGCACCGTATCATCTTTTCCATATTAAATAAGGATCTCATCACAAAACTAGACTTATAAAAGAAATTTTCATCATTATTAACTCTTCTTCATCTAATTTTTTTCTTTCTACTAACTCTTCCTTTGTCAATCTTTTCTAATCATTTTTCGTTTCTGAAAAATTGTACTCAAATCAATTTCTACCCAATTTTTTTGAGGGGGATTCCTACCTCCCTTTTGTCAATCCACTAGGGCATGATATTTTATTGTTCTTTAACCAATGCTCATAATTGCATTGTCTCAAAGAGGGGAAAATTTTAGACACCTAAAAATGGTTCACAACTATGTGCCCCCTTTTAACATGTCTTCTATCTTGTGTCATCTTCTCATTTGATCACTTACTAGTATTTCTCTCATCTTACTTGATAACCTCGATCTCTTTTTCTGAATTGATCAAGATCTAATTATCATCGAAACATTCCTAAACCAATCCTAGCCAATCCTAAACCATGTAAAACCTTCCTAAATAATTCCAAATCAGTCCTAATCCCTTCCAAATCAATCCAAGATCATTTCAATCAATTTCATCATCCTCCTCACCATTCCAAGGCATTGTCAAAGTTCATCAATGTTATTTTCATATCCTCATCATCATCATTGCAAGCACATTGTTAAAGATCATCGATGCCTCATTATTTTCATTCTAATCCAAGTTGGTTCAATAGAATTGTCCAACTTCATCAATGAAATTTCATCACCATTAGTCAACCTAATAGCATTTTCAAAGTTCATCGATTCTATTTCATCTCATCAGCCTCAATCACACACATTGTCCAAGTTCATCGATGTTCTACCATTCCCTAATCAGTTTTAAACCATCAAAATCAATTCAAACCCTCATTGAAGCTTTCAAGAGCAAGCCCTTTTCGATCCTATGTCATCAATTTGGTCAATCATTTTTTTAAACTAATTTCTCCCCTTGGTATAGATAATCCATAGTTAATCCCTTTTGTATTAATCTATTTATTAGATTAATTCCCCCTATCCTATATCTCCCATAATTAATTAACTTTGGAATTAATTAATTGTTCCTTTTTCTATGAATTTTGGAGTTTTCATTAATTTCTAATTCCTAATTATCCTTTTTGGGGGAATAATTAAATTGGAAATTTGAAAATCCCTCTCCTACTAATTTTCTTCCATGTCTCTTTAGTTTGTGCTTCATTTCCTATTATTAACCTCCACCTTTCCCCTTAATTTTTCTTCACCTCTTACACTTTCCCTTCATAATTTTCCCTATCAATTTGCCTACATCTTTCCATGCCAAATTTTCCCTTCATTTGTGCATTTTAAAATGCATCTCTTCCCCTTGTCATAATGTGTCATAGTATGACACTTTTCTAATTTAGCCTCTCATTCTACTAATTTGTGCACCAATTTTTCATAATTCTGACATATTTCCAAGTTGCACACTAACATTCCTTGTCTTGCATTTTAGCTCTCAACCCTATGAATTGAGCCTCATTTGCACTAATTTAGCTAACTGCATTCCTAGTATTCTCTAGTCATCATTTCTCGTTCAATATTTTGTGCATCTTTTTTCATGATCATAGAGCTACATAATCCTATTTCAATGGAGAAGAAAGGAGAACATGTGAATTACACTAGAAGGGGGTTTCATTTTTATTTAATTCCTTTTGATTTCAATTGGTTTTCATGATAGGATTAGATTGGTTTGCATATACTGTTTATGAGATTTTTGGTTCTCTCATTTATGATTTCCATGCCTTTTTCTATTCTTATAGTAACTATGAGATTTGGATGAAATAAATGAGAGGGGAACTTGATTAGATTTAAAAGAACAAGACTTGGATTCTTGTTCTTAGACATATTGAGAAAAATGTGATCAATACTAAATGGGTATTCAGAAAAAATCTCAATAAAGATGACAAAGTAGTCTAGAATATAGCAAGACTATTATGAAAAGGATATTCACAAATGGAAGCTATTGACTTTATAGAGACATTTTCCCCTATTGCAAGAATCGAAGTTGTTAGAATATTTCTTGCATATGTAGCTTATATGAAAATTAAAGTGTATCCGATAGATGTTAAGTCTGCATTTCTAAATGGTGAACTAGAGGAAGATGTTCATATTGAGCATCCTAATTGTTTTACTCTAATTGAGGAAGGATATATGGTATCTAATGTTAGTATTATCAGGTCCAAGATTGTTGAGAGGGGGGGTGAATTAGTAATCTAAAAATTCAAAATTATCATAAACCATTCAAAAAATTTCATCAATTAACATCCATTACATGCATAAACAAACTAATAAAGATAAACATTCACAACCATGAAAAACAATAAAACCAATATTTTTCTCATGAAAACCAAATTGGGAAAAACCACGTGTGGGGATGACACCCACACATAATTTTGTACTCTTATGAAGTATGCCCGATTAAGAGAATAGCCCTATTAAAAGCTTACAATGTGCCTGATTAAGAGAAACAACCTGTTAGGAGCCACCCGGTTAAGGGATTTACCTAGAGCCCTGTTAGGAACTTTACCCTATTAGGAGTAACCCTTTTAAGATATTTCAAGTCCTAGTTAAAGAGTCACCTAGTTAAAGGATTTTAAAAAAAAGACATTAATGTCTACCCAGTTAAGGGATTTTCTTGCAGAAATTGTTAGGAATCAAAAAGTGAATGACTAAAGTAAAAAATTTTTTTACTCAGCTAGTACAGATCCAATTCAAGATCAATCTCCACTTCACATGAATAAAATCCAAACCCTACAATTGCACACCCTCCTTGGCGATATTCTTCTTCCACACTCTCCTCATAATACATCAATTTATATATAAATATTTTTTACACCTTAAGGTGGGAAAATAGCCTTAATACATTTAAAATTTATCAGCATAATTCATTCCTACTCAATCCTTGAACCCTGAAATGTATTACCAAATAAAAATTACAATTTAAAATCCACGTTGGCTTCTAGATCCATCACACCATTGATATGACAAAGAATTGTCAAACCACATCACACTCTCCAATGTTCTTACACAACTTCAAGAAATTTGATCACCGTGATCATGAAAATGCCAACTCATCATTTCACATCAATCTGCCATGTCACTAAAATCCTTACAACATGTTACCATTTATCATAACATGATACAACATCACTAATTAAGGATCTGGCTGATTATTTTAAGAACTTTTACTTTTCACTAAGTGATCTTCTATCCTTTTAATCTTCATCTTCTAGTCACAAATGATGATGCAGTCACACTAGCAACCCCATAACATAGTCAAGACAATATATCTTGAATCACAGCACCTGACTCCAACTCTACTTGACATAATCATCAAATCATTCCTCCTTGGCTACATCATGTTCTACCTATTGACTTGTCAACCTTCAATCAATCATAAGTCACAAAATACTTATTATAAACCTATGCAGTCATAGATATAGCATCTAGAGGCATCAATTGATCCTCCACTAAAATTACACACTCCAACTCTTAACATGTCTCTGTATCCAACCTCTTGTACATACATCAGTATAACATCAACACTGTCAGCCATAAATCACTACATTGACATCAATGACAACATCATAATTGGTCAACCTAACATAAGATCTTCATCAAACTCATATGATAGCATACCGAGCTTCTCTTAGCACTTGTTATTCCAAAAATCTCCCACTTTGACATTGAGGGAAACAAAAAAAATATGAAGAAAATAAATGTTCTCTCTTAGCTGATACATGTCTATTTCTTCTTACTTATTCTTCTCCCCATGTTCCTTCAACTAGTTCCTCTGCTAGTCTTCTCATGATCTTATTTTATCTTCTCCCCCCTAGAAAATAATTCCAAAGACACAACATGCCCAAGTCTCCATCTATTGCAACTATCTCCATCTTCTGACTTCTTTCCCTAAGAAGTAGTCCCCTTAAAATCAATCCATGGTGAAAGATATGGAAATAAATCCACTAGATTGATGTATAAACAACATCTTATTTCTTCTCTAGTAGGGGCATAACCCCTAACCAATTTCTAAGGTACTCAAAAGTATCCTTAAGTGGCTTTGTGAAAATATTTGTTATTTTCTCCTTTATTGGTACATATTCCAACTTCACCTCTTTCTTCTACACTTTTTCTCTCTAAATGTGATACTTAATTGCATTGTGCTTAGTCTTGGAATGCATTATAGGATTCTTTCAAATATTTACTCTACTTGTATTGTCATAAAAGATAGTTACTAGTTCATTTACCTTTAATTTGATACCTTCAAGAATCTTCCTCATCTATGTAACTTGTGTACAATTTATAGCCTCTTCTACATACTATGTCTCTACAATAGATTGTGAAACATAATTCTTCCTTTTGCTTGTCCAAGATAAAAGCCTTTTTCATAAAAAGAATGCACCACCAATTGTGCTCTTTCTATCATCAACATTTCCTGCCCAATCTACATCAGTAAACACATTCAAAGAGAAATCACCATCATGAGCATACCATAGACCATAGTCAACCATCCTTTTTAAATATTGGAATATTCTTTTGACTAAAATCATATGATATTCTTTGGGATTTGATTGAAATATAGCTACTATTCCAACCTATTGGGCAATATCAGGTCTTTTATGAACAACATACTACAACTTATCAATCATATAATTGTACAAAATAACATCGAAAACATCAAATTCATCATCCTTATACAATTTGTGTCCTACTACCATGGGGGTTCCAACCAATTTGGAGTCATTCATAGAAAAATTATTAAGTATTTCTTTCACATATTTGGATTTACTAATATATATACCATTGTTTATTTGTGAAACTTTCAATCCAATAAAAATTTTGATCTACCGAGTCATTGATATTTCAAACTCCTTCTTCATATCCTTAGAAAATGCTAAACTCATCTCATCATTTCCTCCAAATATTATATCATCAACAAACACTTTAGCTAACAACAACTTATCTCATTCAACTTTTAGGTACACATTACTATCATCACTTATTCTATTAAAACCAATCTGAATAATATAGGAATGTAACCTCTTAGACCATGCCCTCGATACTTATTTTAGTCTGGATATAGTATCTTTTGTAGATTTCATACCATGTCCTTGCCATTTTCCATTACAAACCATTAGGTTGTTCTATGTAGACCTCTTCTTCAATTATTCCATTCAAGAAAGATGATTTGACATCCATTTGAAAAACTTTGAGCTTCTTATAAGAAACATAAGAAAGTAGGATTCTTACCCCTTCTAATATTTCCACTAGAGAAAAAGTATCTCCATAATCTAGTCCTTCTTCTTGTGGATAACCCTTACACAAAAGCATTGCCTTATTTCTAATCACATCTCCATCTTCATTCAATTTTTTCCTAAGAACCGATTTGGTGCCAATCACATTTTTATCTTTAGGTCTAGGAATGAGTTTCCATGTATCATTCTTATCAATTTGATCAAGTTCTTCCTCCATATATTTTACCCAATCTTCATCCTTGAATGTTTCCTTATCTATCTTAGGCTTATACTTGAAAATCAAACAAGTACTTTATATGATATGTCTTCTAGTTAGAACACTTGCATTATTATCACCTATAATTTGATTAGCAAGGTGATTTAACTTCACATACCTTAGTATCACTTGTTCAACTCTAGGAGCTTCTTCTTCTATTAGTTGAATCACTTCTTCTACATTGCTTTGTTCTATTGGTACATGCAATTTAGGTTCAATATACACAATATCCCAGTCATCCTTTGTCACTTTCTTGTTTGAATCATTAGATTTCTCAGGGTATTCATACAACTTTACATTTTCACTCTAATCATTTTTTAAGTTCTCTTATTGAAAAAATTATATGCTTTACTTTTAGTAGAATAACCTAAGAAAATACCTTCATCAATTTTTGGATCAAACTTGCCTACGTTATGATCCCGTTTAATGTAAAATCTACTACCAAAGACTTTGAATTAGTTAACACTAGGTCAATGACCATACCATAGCTCATATGGTGTCTTATCAGTTCCTTTCTTTATTTGCACCGGATTCAGTGTGTAAACAATAGTACTAATTTCTTCTTTCTAGTTGATTTTTAGTACATCACCACCTTAAATCAATATTTTCCTCATAGCATCCACTATAGTTCTATTATTTCTCTCTGCAACACCATTTTTTTGTGGATTCCTTGGGGAAGATATTTGTCTTTTGATTCCATTATCTTCACAATACTTAACAAATTCTACATAAGTAAACTCACCACCTCTATTAGACCTTAAACACTTCAAATTCTTACCTCTTTCCTTTTCAACCAGTGCCTTGACTTTTTTGAATTTTTGGAATGCATCAAACTTCTCCTTAAATAAAGTTACCCACATCATTTTAGAGTAGTCATCAATAAATAATATGAAATATCTATCACCTTGATAAATTATTTGTCTCATAGGCCTACAAAGATTAGTATGCACCGAGTCAAGTATGCCTCTAGATGAGAAAGACTTTCTTTGGAAAGTAGAGCTAGTTAACTTACCCAAATGATATTCCTTACACATCATGTTGTCTTACTTGAATAACTATGGAAATCCTCTAACTGTACTCGAATTACTCACTTTGATTAAAATATAAAAATTTACATGACATAAACTTCTATTATATTACCAACTATCTTCAACCTTTGCAACCAAACAAATGTTCACATTATTATTCAAATAGAATAAATTACCTCTAGTTTTCCTACCAGTAGCAATCTCATCACCCAATCTTCCAATTATTCTACACATACCTCCTTTGAATTCTAATTTGAAACCTTTATCATGTATTTGACCCACACTCAACATATTATATGTTAAACCATCCACAAGGTAAACAAAATCTCTATTAATCTTACCATTCAACGTAATAGTACCTTTTCCTTTTACCAAACTAGGTGTATTATTTCCAAACCTTACCACACCACCATCAAACTCATAAAACTTAATGAACTTACTCTTTTCACCACTCACATGATTTGAGAACCCTCTATCTATAATTCATTCATCATTTTGTCCCATGTAAGAAACTAGTGGGGTTTCACCTTCAAATGGATCTTCTTTAACTACAACAAATACAATATCCTCTTCCTCATTCTCTTATGATTCATCATTGGTAACTCCTTCAATAATTGAAAAATGGCATTGTTTCTTTCCTTTTCCTCTAAACTTTCATAACTTGTCCTTGTGTTCACCATTAGGACATGTAGCTACAATATGTCCAATATTATTACATGAAAAACATTTCAATGGTAGCTTTCCTTTGTACTTACTTGTCCCTCTTTGAAATATATTTGCTAGTAGTTCTTCAAGTTCTCCTTGTCTCCTTTCATCATCTAAAAGAGTTTTGACTTCTGTATCATGACTTTACATGTAATCAAAATCATGATTTAATTCTTTATTTTTTCTTATAGGTAAATTAGACATCATTTCCTTGAAAGTTACCTCAAATTTTGGAATACTATTATCAAAATTATTTAACTCAAATGCAATAAGCTTACTGATCAGTCCATCTCAAGTAAAATTGTTGAAAGTTCTCAACTCATTTATAGAAGACACTCTAATGGAATAAGAAGGCATTAAAGTTCTCAACATTTTTCTCACCACAACATATTCCTCAATAGTCCCACTAGAACCTCTAATAGCACCAACAATTTCTTTTATTCTTTAACCATATTGTGTAGTTTTCTTTCCTTCTACCATCTTCATGTCATCATACTTACCTCTAAGACTGTCTTCCCTATCTTTTCACACATGAATATCTCCTCCATAGATGAGTTTTGACTTTTCCCAAATATCATAGGTATTATCAAGTCCACAAAGATTAACATATTCAATATTAGGTAAGGAACTTACAATAGCTTCTTGTGCTTGAGTATTCTCCTATTGTTCCTTGAGTCGATTGACATTGATAGTTCCAATAGGAATGGTATAATTGTGTGTGACATGTGTCTAGTATTGTGATCCCATATCTTTTAGATATAACTTCATTACATCACTCCATACTAGGTAGTTGTCTTTAGTGAACATGGGAGGTTCCTTCATCATCATTGTGATATTTTCCTCAAGATGATAGGATTAGCACAAAGAGGACCAAATCTCTAATACTAATTGTTAGTATTATTAGGTCCAAGATTACCAAGAGAGGGGGTTAATCTGTAATCTAACAATTTAAACTTATCATAAACCATTCAACAAATTTCATTAATTAACATCCATTGCATGCATAAAAAGACCAATAAAGATAAACATCCAAAACCATGGAACATAATAAAACCAATGTTTTTCTCATGGAAACCAAACTAGAAAAAACCACATGTGGGGATGGCACCCACAAATAATTTTGCACTCATTTGAAGTATGCCAGGTTAAGATATTAGCCTTGTTAAAAGCTTATAATATGTCAAGTTAAGAGCAAGATCCTATTAGGAGCCACCCAGTTAAGGGATTTACCTCTAGCCCTATTAGGATCTTTACCCTATTAGGAGTAACCCTATTAGGGGATTTCAAACCCTAGTTAAAGATTCTTTTGGTTAAAGGATTTAAAAATAAGACCTGTTAAAGTATACCTAGTTAAGGGATTTTCTTGTAGAAACTGTTAGGAATCAACAAGTGAATGATTAGAGATAATAACACTTCTCGTCTACTAGTATAGATACAATTCAAGCTCAATCTCTACTTCACATGTATAACATCCAAACCCTACAATCACACACCTTCCTTGGTGATGTTCCTCTTCCACACTCTCCTTGTAAAATATCAATTTATATATAAATATGTTTTACAACTTAAGACTTAAATATAGCCCTAACAAATTTGAAATTTATCATTACAATGCATTCCTACTCAACCCTTGAACCCTAAAACATATTACCAAATAATAATTACAATTTCAAATCCATTTCAGCCTAGAGATCCATCGTACCATCAATTTGACAAAGAAAACTCAAACCACATCACACTCTCCAATGTTCTTACACAACTTCAAGAAATTCAATCATCATTATTATGAAAATGCCAACTCATCATTTGATGTCAATCTTCCATGTCATTATTATCCTTACAACATGTTACCATTTTTTGCAACATTATACAACATCACCAGTTAAGGATATGATTGATTGTTCTAAGAAATCCTTTTACTTTTTACTAAGTGATCCTCTTTCCATTGAGTCTTCATCTTTTAGTCACCAATCATGATTTGGTCATGCCAACAACCCTATAACATAATCAAGATAACATATCTTGAACCATAACACCTGATTCCAAGTATAATTGACACAATCATCGAACCATTCCTTCTTGGCTACATCCTATTCTACCTATTGACCTATCAACTTTCAATCAATCATAATTCATAGAATATTTATGATAAACCTGTGCAGTCATAGATATAGCATTTAGATACATCAATTGATCTTCCATTACGATAACACACTCCAACTCTTAACACAACTCTGTATCCACCTCTTGAATATACATCACCATAACATGAACACTATCAACCAAAAATCACTAAGTTGATATTCTTGGAATTATGTAAAGGTATGTACTGAGAGGGGAGGGGTGAATATGTACCCTTAAAAACTTTTCAAATTGAATCCTTGTAAACTTGTACTTCAATAACCAAATGTAACAATTTCATTCAACATACATCCAATAACATAACTAAAATGTAAATTCATGAAATCAAATCAATAAAGCATACATGAACTTCAATACACATGACACTTGTATTTTGGTATCATAGAAATCCTTGTTTGAAGGCAAAACTACACTGGGGATAGAACCTACAAAGCTTCACTACTATAGAAATAAATTTGTCAATTAAGGCTTAAAAAGATTGATCATTTCTAGTGATCTTACCCTATTAGGAGTAACAAAAAGATTAGTTAGATCTTGAATGGATCTTTAACAGTGCATTAAAAATTCCCCCCTATTCATGTTTATTTTTTTCACTGAATTGGAATTAAGTAATGTAAATCTGGAAATGCTTGAAATTAGATAAGAAAAGATACATACCTCATTATGAATTAATTTGGAAATACCTATTTTCTGATGCCTGTGTACAGTCTCAGAATATTTTGCAATCAGATCTATGACCAAAAAATCACAATGGAGAAAACCTAGAAAAAATTTGTCTCTCTGGAATTAGGTCAACTTTCACCTAGATAGCAGGGCACAATCTTACCCTAGGGCATAATCTTACCCCTCACTGAATGTCATCCTTGATCTGAAATAGCTCTGACAGAAATTTTGTTCATTGATCCTGAAAGTTTGACGAAAAGGGTACTCAAATCTGCACTTCAATTCTCTAAACAACCACTGTAGATATCTTAAAATGGTGTTTTTGGGTGTCTATATAGGGTTTTTCCTTAGTCAAACCCCCATTTTGGTGATCTCCACCTCCACAAATAGTCGAATGTAATAGAATATGTGTGTGTATTGAATTTGTAATGCCAAGATCTAATCCTTTAGATTGAAACCCTAGCATGAATATGTATGAGAAAGAAATGCATATATTTGAATAAGATAAGAAAGCATACCAAGCCCCCAAGGATAAATTACTCCTACTAAATTCATAATCTATAATTGCTACCCCATGATTGTATCTTTGAATGCCTGAATATTGATAATGGGGGATCAAGGAAGAAAGGATCTCTCTTGCTCCAAATATGTGTTCACAATGGTGTACTCACAAAATGCTTGATAACAAAAATGGCTTGATATTCTATATCATCCTCTTGAAATCTTTCATCTTCACTTCACCATTGATTTCTTTCTTGAATCAATTGTGCTTTCACTTGATAGATTATGCACTCTCCTTGTGATGGATGCTTGGTGAAAATGAAGGCAAATGAGAGTCTTTATATAGAGGTTTCAAGGTGAGGCTCCTAGAGTAATGTGAGGACCCATAATTCAAATTTCTCCTTGAATTATGGTCCAGTCACAATAACCAACTAAGGAGGGAAAAGAATTAAATGAATTTCAAATTAAAACCCTTCCGCACTCAGATCCAAAAGCTCGACATTGATTTCGGGGCCCTCTAGGACCAAATTTGAAAAGGGGGATCAAATCCCAAAGGAGGTCAAAGAGGACCTCAACTTTGACCTAGGTCAAAGATGACCTCAACTTTGACCTAGGTTAGGGTTGACCTCAACCTTGACCTAGGGGTCCAGATCTAGCTAGAACATAAAACAAAAGGTTCCAGGGGTGCTTGGAGACCTCGAAATGATGACAGGATAGGGCAGAGTACTAAAGAGAGGCACAAAGTCCTATGATGATCATGGTGAAAGCTAGGAGGACCTATTCCTAGGTCCTACCTAGAAAATATATCACAAAGAAGGGAAATTAAGGGGAGTCCCTAGGATCCTAACCCTAATTTCACCTACAATGAAGGAGTCAAGTGCAAAATGCATCCTAAATGCAATTTTATCATGATAAATGCATTGAAAGAGGGTGTTAAACCTATCAAGATGGAAGTGATTCCATTTTAATATGATACATTTATCCCCCACTTTAGCTTAGATATGACACTACATGAATATGCAAGCTAAAGCAAGAAAACATTATAGTAAATAAAAAAGATATAGCCAAGTCCTCGATGTAGAGATCCTGCAAAAAACTGTTAGAACCTACAAGACATAAGGTTAATGAAAATTCAAAAATCACCTAAATCTTACTATATGACAACTTGAGAAGTGCATAAAGCCCCTTATGGCCCCCCTGTTTTGGCTTTCTACTTCTAAAGGGTGAAAGAGGGTGATAAGGATAACTTTATACATTGGATATGCAGTTCATTGAAAAGTTATTTCCTAAACCAATTAGAAGGATTCCTAGCCTTCCAAAGCTGGTTCAAGGAGTTAGGTATTTGAATCAAGTTTCCAACGCCACTAATGACACTAAAAATAGAGTTACCAAACTAAAGTTATGATGAAAAGAGTGAATGTCTATCTAAATGCATAACAAAGGAAATCCAAATTTACCATGTGTAAACCATAAGAGAAACCCTAAAAAAACCCTAATTTTAACTATAAATAAGGAAAAGGAAGTCATACTTACTCATTCTTACCTTTTTTAGATTCAAAGAGAGAAAGAAAGATGCCAAGGAGAGAACTTCAAGCAACATGCATGGAGCTTCTGAGACAGTGCCTGGCTACCAGACGGTCACTTCCTAAGGTGAGTTTGTTGTTGTTGGTTTCTATATTTCACAAATTCTTGATTTATGTAGGCAAGGTCGACCCTGACCCTTAAAGGTTGACCCTAACCTAGTTATGTCGACCCTAAACCAAGAAGGTCAGCATGAACTGGAAGGTCTCCACCTTATTTGGGATGAGGTTGACCTTGACCCAACAAGGTTGACCTTGACCTAGGAAAGTTGACCCTGACCTAATTGAGGTTGACCTTAACCTAGTCAAGTTGGATTTATAGCTTTCATCATGTAGAATGCTGATATGATGTTTGTTTGTGCTAACAGGACATGGTCCATCTCCAAGAGCACCCCTTTGGAAATTTTCTAGTCATTGTTAGAGAGAGACTGTTTGATCTCAATGAGGATGAGATGTAGTTACTAAGAGACATAGGATTGTATTGGGTAGTAGTACTACCATAGATCAGACTACACCGAGCCATGTTATCAGATCTGATAGAGAGGTGGGATGAGGATACATGCTCCTCCCATCTTCCCTCGGGAGAGATTATAGTTACACTGGAGGATGTCTATAGGATCCTGTAGCTTCCAGTTCGAGGTGAGACCATCAGACTGAGAGCACAAGTTTGTGAGGAGATCCTTGCAGATGGAGAGTATTTCTTGGATGGGTTCCATAGATGCAAACCCAGTCAAATTAGATCCTTCTATCATCCATACTGTCAGGCCCTACACCTTTTGTATGAAAAGTGATGCTTTGTATAGTATCCTTGGTCATGTTACCCAACTCAAAGGGTACCACATTCTCTACACCTCTTACCCATCTTATACAAAGGATGTAGAATGATAGGATCGTGTTCTCATGGGGTCGCAACATGTTAGCCCAGCTATACCATGAGCTATGTCAGCTAGTGAGATATTAAAGAGAGAGTCTTTTGATATGCACACTCTTATAGATTTGGTTGTTTGAGCCTTTTGCATGTACACATCCACAGGGTTCTCTAGTGATGATAGATGTGAGTACACTGAGAGTGTTTGCTTATCCTATGAGAGATGCCTGACAGTTTGGACATATCCTCTATTGGAGGGTACGTCTAGACTGCATTTTGAGCACTGATGTGATGTGTAGACCCTACTGTCAGATGATAAAGTGGCTAGATACACAATACTAGATGAGACATTCATAGTGGTAGAAGCTGCTAGAGGATCATCAAAATCATATAGTGATGTCATACTATTATGATTGAGTGATGAGATAGTTTGGCCTATTACAGGGAGTCCCCAGAGAAGTACCTCATTTTGTACATATGACAAGGTACTATCAGAGACCTGATGCCATACAATGACCATCAATAGAAGATAGAGAATAGTGATGCAAATGAGACAAAGGATACAGAGGTACCATCAGATGTGACCTATTCAAGAATGAGCTGATATTACATTAGGTATTTAATTCTATAGGGGACCCACCCCATCTTCCCTAAGGATTATCCAACAGGTGATCCGAGCCTTTCAAAGAGGACTCACCAAGATAGTGGTATAGTAGAGGAGGATGAGGATCTCAGAGATGAGGAGGGGCACATCTCCAAGGGAGAACCCATGGAGGAAGAGAGAGCATAAGAGAGAGCATAGGAGAGAGCATAGGAGATGCCCCCAACTAGTGATACTAGTGCAGATGTACACATTTTTCATGTGTCACCACTGAGATCATCACGGCCTCCACGCACCCACACAAAGACACCACCAGTGAGGCCTAGACATAGCAAGCATGCAGAGAGTAGTCACTCCATACCCCCACCATCTAGAGACTTCAGTGACATCCAAGAGGGAGACCTAGGTATAAAATATGAGATTTGATTAAATATACAACTTGATTTGAAAAAGCACTAAATTGATAAATGTAATTTCATTCTGTAGCTAGTGTAGCGGAGTGGAGGAGCTTTGTATCTGATATTTTGAAGGATACATGAATATCCTACCAACTACAAGCAAGTGAGTGAGAATCCTCTCTTGGTTATAGAGATCCCAATAGGAATGCCGATATCTTTGCATGTGTCCAATGAGAGATGAGATTGTGTAGAAAAAGAGGAGAAGCTGATAGCTGAGTTACAGAGTACCTGAGGGTGCTCACATGGCATGAGCATATCGAGGAGCCACACATGGACACATAGATCTACATCTTCCTATCATAGGCCAAAGAGATCCAGAAGCCATTGGCCATTAAAGTGCAGTGATAGACGTAGTGATAAATAGGGCCACGGGCCACATATGTATCAGAACTTGAGAAACTTTTTATGAATGAAAAACTTTCTCTACTAATTAGTTCTATGTTTAATTACTATGCTTTCATCAATATCAAACTTAATAGAAAGAAAGAAGGTGCATAAATATATTCAACATGTAATTTTGCTAAAACTAAATAACCTATAAACAAACTTTATAAGGAATACATAAATGCACAAGGAAAGAATGGATGAAATTAGGGATAAAAATGTTTGAGATGCATAATATTAATAGGTTCCTTAAAAGAAACACCATCCATATTAGCAAGTTTATAAGCAGCTGAACCAAAGTCTTCAATAACAACAAAAGGTCCAAGCCAATTAGGGCTAAACTTTCCTTTTTCACTAGGTAAAGCATTCACATTTCGTTGATTCTCGTATAAGACTAAATCACCAACTGAAAATATTCGTTCAGTTACCTTATGATTATATTTCTTTTGAAGAGATTTATGATGAGCTTTTATATGTTCCAATGCATGTATTCGTTGTTCATCCAACATTTCTAGCTCTTGTAAGTGTTGTTCCCGAAAAGTATCCTTGTCGATTATCCCATGAAATGAAACATGTAAAGAAGGTATTTCTAATTCCAAAGGCATAATAGCATCAATAACATTGACAAGATTGTAAGGAGAAGTACCCTTGGTAGTACGAACACTAGTCCTATAAGCCCATAAAGTATAGGTCAATTGAGTATGCCAATCTTTCGCATGCTTGTTAACTATTTTTCTCAAGATTTGTTCAATGATTTTATTTGATGCTTCGGCTTGACCACTAGATTGAGGATAATAATTAGTTGAAAATCTATGTTGAATTTGATATTTCTCCAATTTTGTGACTTCTTTGTTTTTAAAAGAGGTACCGTTATCCAAAACTATCATTGAAGGTATACCAAATCGTGTTATGATATTGTTATGGATGAAATCACAAATAACATCTATAGTCATTGAATGAAGAGGGACAACTTTAACCACACTTCGTGAAGTAATTTGTAGCAGTCAAGATGTAAGTATGTCCTTGAGAAGAAGCTAGTGAGATTTTTCCAATAAGGTCAAAACCCCAAATACTAAAAGGCCATAGAGAGACTTGATTACAAAGCTCACGAGTAGAAGCATGAATCAAATTACTATGTTGTTGACATTGAGGACATTTCTTAACAAACATGAAAGAATATTGTTCCACTATTTTCCAATAATATCCCATTCTAAGCAATTTATTAACCAGAGATTTTGTAGCAAAATGTCCCCCACAAGAACTAGAATGAGCTTCTGCCAAATCTACCGAGATTTTAGTTCTATTGAGACATCTTAATAATAATCCTTCATAAGAGCATTTGTAAAGTGTATCTCCTAGAATGATGTAACATTCTGCAAGCTTCCTAATATGATTACATGTGTTCCTTGTTGCTGATTTAGGAAAAGTACCATCTTTCAAAAAATAAAAATGTGAGAATACCATTCATATGAATGCAAATTGAAATAATCAGGGGTAATATTTTTAGAAATTGTAGCATTTTTAAGAGTTTGTATAGTAAATTGAAAGTTTTTAGCATTATTTTCAAGACAAACCAAAGAAGTTGCACTTTCCATGGAGTCCGCATGTCAATTATCTTTCCTAGGAAAGATTTGAATTGTATAAGAAGAGAATTGCAAAAGCACATCAAGAGCCAAATCTCTATATTGTGTCATTTTGTCATTCTTAGTCTGATGACCTCCTTTAATTTGTTCAAAAATCAATTTCGAATCTCCATATATTTGCAAGTGTTTGATGTTAAGGGATGAAGTTTCTCATAGGCTAGCTATAAGAGCTTCATACTCTACAATGTTATTAGTACAAGGAAAGGTTAATTTGTATGATAAAGGGATTGGATTTTTCATAGGAGGAATCAAGATAATACCAACACCACACCCTATCTTACATTTAGACCCATCAAAATATAATTCCAAAATATCATCTTGTTGAATAGCTAGAATATTGTCATCAGGGAATTCTATTGAAGTAGAACATGCATCAGAATGAGGACAAGGAGCTTTAGCTAAATAATCTATTAAATCTTGTCCCTTAATAGACTTTTGAGAAATGAAATTAAGGTCAAATTTTGTAACATCACCCACTTTGCCAGACAGCTAGAGAGATCAGTTTGTGAGAAAAGATGTTTCAAAGGATCAAATTTAACAATCACATTGACTTCAACATTTATAAGATAATGCCTGAGTTTTTGGCAAGCATAAACCACAACTAAGCATAGTCTTTCCAAATCTGTGTATCTTGTTTCATAATCAAGTAAAGTCTAACTAATGTAATACACAGGTCTTTCCTTACCATTATTATCATTTTGAGCTAACAACACACTCATGGATTTCAGAGTTGTTGAGGTATACAAATGGAATGGTTTATCAAATTTAGCTAGTTGCAATATAGGAGGATTTGCAAGATACTCCTTAAATTTCTCAAAGGTTTGTTTACATTCATCATTCCAAGAGAAACTGGTATCCTTTCTAAGAAAGGAAGTAAAAGGAATAGTTATATCTGCTAAATTAGAAATAAAGTGACAAATAGCTTGTATTGTTTCTTGTAAACTCTGTACCTAAGAAATATTCTTAGGAGGAGGCATATTAACAATAGCTTCAATCTTTTTAGTATCTACTTCTATGCCTCACTTAGAGATTATAAATCCTAATAATTTACTAGAATCAACTCCAAAGGCACATTTCTTAGGATTCAATCTCATGTTGTAACTTCTAATCCTTTCAAATATTTGTCATAAAATGGTAACATGATCTTCTCTTTGTATAGATTTTGCTAAGATATTATCTACATAATTTTCAAGGATCTTATGAATGTAATCATAAAAAATCAAATTCATCGCTCATTGATAAGTTGCTCTGCATTCTTTAATCCAAAAGGCATCATGACCCCAAAAAATGTTCTCCAAGGTGTTATAAATGTGGTCTTAAATTGATCTTTGGGAGGAATAAATTTTTTATTATATCCATAAAAACCATCCATAAAAGATAACAAAGTATGACCTGCTGTTGAATCCACAATCATATCAATATTAGGTAATGGGAAATCCTCCTTTAGGGATGCTTTATTTAAGTCTCTAAAGTCATTACACATCCTTATCTTATTTTCTCCTTTTGAAATAGGCACAATGTTTGAAATCCAATCTGAGTAATCAATAGAATGGATAAATCCTGCATCCAATAACTTTTCAATTTCAATTTTAACTAATAAAGTAATTCATGGATTCATCTTTCAAATTTTTTTCTTCATAGGTTTCATATTTGGCTTTAAAACAATATTATGACTAACAATCTTAGAATCTATACCTGGCATATCCAAATATGTCCAAGAAAAAATGTCCTTAAATTCAAGTAAAAGGGAAACCTACTGATCATGTTCATCCCGATTCAAACATTTCCCAATCTTTATCATCTTTCAGAGTCATTCTCATCCATTTGAATATCAACAGTCTTAGTTATTAACAAGTCACTTTGTATCTGAGGATCCATTGGTAAAGGTAGAATATCCTATTTATCATGTTCTCCAGAATAAAAATTGGTACTTAAACAATAAGGCTTCTGTTGTTTGTGATGAAACTTAGGTAAATCCTCATAAACCCCTAAAAAATCCATTAAGGCTTCACCTTCAAGAAAAATATCCAAAGTAGGTGTTTGATTAATGTCAATGAGGAGTGGGTTAACCAATTTCAATTGTCCACTGCATATATGATTAACATTAGGAGGAAAAGTAGATGGTTTCCTATAAGGATTAAATCCTAATCCATACATATGATCACAAATGTCATTATCCAAAGGCACTTGTATACCTTGCTCATATTTACCACATCCTTTCCCATCAAATCCTAATTTATTAAGAAAATGATAACCAGAACCATATCTATCAGCCATATCAGATGGATTCCAAGGAGTGGCATAAGTCACAATATCAAAGCAATCGGGTTTTATTGTTTCAATCATTTCTTCAACTGAGGCAGCAACAAAATTACTTTTTAATGCCTCAAAAAGTGGGGAAGGCGCAAAAACTTATTTCTCAAGTTCACTTTATTGCTTCATGAATTCCAAATCAGAGACCTTATATTCTCTAATGAAGGTAGGATTAAAATCCAATGTCCCCCAATCATCCTCAGTCAAAGAAGAAAATGGAGCTTCTGATTGTTGTATTTCGAGTTGTTTTATCCCAGGTTATTTTTTAATCTATTTTCTTGGTTAAAGAGGATCATAAATTTTAGCATATTCTCCAATCAAGAAAGGATTTAGCGCATCATCCGCATGTAATGTATACATTAATTTTTTATAAATGAACCTAACCTTGTGATGAAGAGTAGAAGGAACTACAGCATAGTATGTAACCAAGTCTTCCTAAAAGAAGGTTATAATTGAGAGGTCTAGGCATAACGTGAACAGGTGTATTTAGAATAACTAGACCAACTTTAATAGGTAAGGTAATAATGCCCAAATTTTTGTTTGCAACATTATCATATCCATGTATAAGGACATTATCAGGTTGAATAGTTGTGAGATCAGCCTTAATTTCTTTCAGCCTATCCATGCTACAAACATTAAGCCCAGATCCATTACCAATTAATGTTCTTTGAATGATACTCTGATTAATAGAAACAACAACCATAAGAGCATCATATTGATTCTTTACCTCAAGAGAAGGTAAATCATTATTGGAAAACATAGTAGGAGGTACAGAAGGCATAGTGTAATACCTCTCCTATGGTGATACTTAGACTTTGTTGATTTGGACTTTTTTTTATGATGGTCAGATGTATACATTTACATTTATGTTCTGTGGATGATGATATGATGGATGTGCTCATTTATGGTTATTATTTATATGTTTATGAGATTAGAAAACCATCTATTTTTATATGTTTTATGGATCTAACCCAAGGATTTGAATCTAACCATTATCATGATGTTTTATGTTTCATGGACATGTGTCTAATGTGTTTTCATGACTTAGGATGAAGTCATAGTTACTCACTTAGTTGAGGTCCACACGATGTATCGATCCTAGTCATCTACTTGCATATATTTGATTTGTATATCCATGTGTATGTATATGTATCTCTTCTTGGTGATGCATGATTGCAGGTATTGGGTATCATCTCCACCTGGCTTCATAGGTCTGAGCAATCCCTCAAAATCCTCAATCATTGTTGTTGTTACAAAGATATCACCAAGTTCCACATGAAGGAACTCTACCTTTGATCCTTTTCTATTCCTTAGGATGGGGAGCTCCTGAAATAGTCCTTGTGTTGATGATATGTTGTTATGTTAGCTTGTTGCTTGCTTCATGCATTTATTAATTATGTGATGTTGTGAATGGTAACTCTAGTTCCTTTGTATAGAATATTCTATCATTTGTTAGAAGTTATCTTATATGGATTATTGTATCTTTTATGAAGTATGATCTAGTGCTTGATTAAATAAATGTATTTATATGTCAATAATAGTCATATGTTCTATAACATTGATAATAATGTGATGGTGATATTAATAATAATAATAATATGCTTGTTGTATAATACATGCAATGGTATATGTACACATAGGCATATGGGTGCACACATGCATATGGATACATATATTTATAATTAATTGTGAAATATGAATTATTATATTAAATTATATTTATATATAGATTGGTTTGTGGATAATAAATTATTGCATCAATAAATAATAAGTAATATTCTCTATACAGAATAGAAATTAAATAAATAGTAATTATGTTTAATAGTAGAAATTACTATTGGTCTTCCTTAAATAAAGGATATAAGAGAAGAAATTATTACTATTATTATAAATATATCTTTCTGGGAATGGTTATTGTTACTAGATAAATTAATTCTAAACTATTAACCAACCATTAGTTTTGAATGGTTGCATTGGTTGGCTTTTTCCCATGCAACCACTTCCTTAGTTTATTAATAGAAAAAATCCCTATGAGAAAAGGAGTTGGCAGGAATAATTTCTCAGAAAGGTTTTATTATAGTTTTAAGATATCAAATTGAAATTTTTAGGTGACTGGAGCTTTGTCTCGGAGGATTTATATCATAGTTTTTTTGGAAGGAGTCTGGAGAAGTGCGTGAGGAAGGCTGAGATAGCTGGATTCACCTTCATCAATAGTATCTCTGTAGGACTCCAAGTAGGATCTATCCCAGGAGATGATCCTCCATTTGAGCATTGTCTTGTTTGAGTGCTAACATGTTTACCTACTTGTTTTCTTGTGTGAATCTTCAAGATAGTGAATGACTTGCTATTATACTAAGTCTGTATTATTGCGAAATAACATTAGGATAGAGGATAATATTGATATTGTGTTGCATAAATAAGTATGTAATCCCTATGTGAGTTGATTTTATTTTGTTATTTGCTTGTTGGATGAAGGTAGAATGGAAAATTAGAGTTGGATTATGCTGTTATCATTTGTATAATGGAATAGTTGGGATTTGAATGTTTATAGAATCATTATTGTAATCAAAAGAATGTTTAATCAATTAGGAGTCTGTTGATTTTCATTTTGGAATTGGATGAAGTCTGAGAACTTCCTAAGATCCTTGTGACATTCTCCCATATGTCTAAGGGGTCTCTAGGAACTACCAGATCTTGAGATTGTTCTAGTGACCCTCATAGTTTAAGTCTATCATAGGAACTTAGCTTCTTTCTCCAATTCTAAAGTAGACTTAGATGGCTAGTAATCCTTGTTGAAGAGCTGTTCTTGTATGAAAACTGGGAGATCTCAAATGGGTCTTTCCCAGATTTGGTAGCTGCAGTCCCCATAATGCCCAGTTTTTCCCGCAAGATGGATCTGTCAGTCATTTTTTTTAATTTTCTGTCATTCTGCACAAATGCGCAGGTATCTTGAACATATGCGCAGGTAGTATAAGTTTACGTACTTTAATTTCTTATACTTTAAGTTATACTTGTATAAAGGGATTAGGTACCTTTTGAATTGATTGGAATAGGTTTCGGCTTCCTAGGAGTTAAGCTCCAACTCCTAGATTTTAGATTTTAATAAAATCAGACTTAGTCAATTTCAGGCTTAGTCAAATTTCAAGTTTAGAATGAAACTTAGGGAGCATTATCTTTTGGTATATGAAATTTTGTGTAAACCTTAATTTTGTCCATTTCTTGTTTGGTGGAGGTTATGTTTAGTACATTTAGATGCCTGAATAGGGTTAGGAGGTGTGTCGGAAGTAGTTTAGGGTTGTCTAAGAGGATCAGGACCATTCTAAACATCCTTAAACATTCCTAATTTTCCCTAAAACATCCATAAACTATCTTATTATTTTATATTCTTTGTAGCAGTTCTCAAATGTGTTTATAATGTGTTTTTACTACATGTATGATGTGATTATGATATGTGGGTTAAGGGTAGAAAACTTAACGACACCTAGTGAGTGGCTCTCAGTGCGGGGCCGGGGCCCTAAGTGGCTAGAACTAGGATAACCGACCGAAGAGTTATTTAACAAGTGAAAATTTAATTAAACTTTTAGGAATGGGTTAAAACATTAAAAATATTAAATATGCCTCGCCCATGCCATTAGTGCTAGTAAAGGCTATGGATGGGAGTGGGAGAAGGTACCTATGTGTAGGTACGATCGAATGGCACTTGTCTATATGAAAGGCATTCGATTCTACATGTGCCTACTTGGGGGCCAGGGCCCGGAGTGGCTAGTACTAGCACAACCCAAGGGGTGAGGGCTATGCAATGACACTCACTTAGGTTCTTGCCTAGAGTTTCTACCAAGCCTTAGAACCTTATGGGGGAAAGATTTATACTTTGATTATCTTTTATTTTCTATTTGGGAAAGGTTACCCAACCCTAAGTTTGGCCTAGCTATTCCTTCTTTGTTGACCTTGGTGTTTATCTCCTAGCATGGGGGAGTGGGCCTTTTAGGTATCCACGTGGTTGGGTGGTAAATATTGTTTTATCGAGGTACCTTTTGCAGATGTAGTGTTTGAAGATTCATGCTTGCTTATGTACCAATTTTTGAAGAATGAAGGCTTTGAAATTATCTTTCATGATGTAAAGTTATTGTTACCTCCTAAGAAGAGATGAATGTAATGTATTCATTGATGTAATTTAAAATGATGTATTTGGAATGGGTAGATTTAGGAAAAAGGGAAAAGGGAAATGTGAACTTTATGTTTAAGATGTATGTTGGAAAAGAAAAAGGATTTTGTAAAATTCCAAGTTATGTAGTATGTTTTCTTTATTGTGGTTTAAGTGAAGCTATTGAAAAATCAAATGTAGTATATTTGTAATGTATCAAATGAGTTAGATAAATTCTATTTGATTTAAAAGTTATAATGTGCATAAAGGATACCTAGGAATATAGATGGTGCTAAAAGGGAAAATTGAAATGAAAGTACTTTGTATTTCATAAAGAATCTTATAATGATATGATGCAATTTGCTTGAGAAGTTAATCTTGTTGTTAGTTTAATTAATGGACTTTAATGAATCATGCATTCAAATAGAAGGGAACCTTAGGGGGAAACTAAGTTTAAGTTCATGTAATTATTTGTTTTTTAAAAGTTCAAAATTTTTCATAAATCTCTACTTAGGTTTTCTTTTATTAGGAGAATCTTTGTTCTTTTCCCTGGTTCCCTTGCGGGGCATGACACATAGTATGCATGCAATCTAAAATAGAATGAATATTCTCTTGATTAGGAGGTGAAGCAGGAAGAGTGGATAAATCTTTTTGCAATGTGAGGACATCCTTTTACCTTCATCAAATGTGTAGGATATATCATTTTAGGTTTATCAATGTTGCAAATAGTGGGACATGAAGGTAACCATGCACATACCCTATGGTAAAGGTCAATTGGAGAGGTTGTGGAGGAGAGCGAAATAGGAATAGGATCAATGGAGATCTTATTCGAACAATTTCCATCCTCACTACCATGTACCTCAATAGGGAATCTATCCTCTTGTGCAATAAAAGCCTCATCAAAGTATTCAAAACAAGAATCATACATGTTGAATACAAAGAAATACTAAAAGCATGAAAAAAGTAAATGTTTTTGTATTTTTGAAGAGATTTTGCAATTTTTTTTATTTTTGAAATATAAATGCAAGAAATATTCTTATAAGCATGCAAGATCTAAATCTAACACCAAAAAGAAAGAGTTGTCATAAACGGGTTCACCAAAATGAATAGAAGTAAAATGGATCTTTAACAATGCATTAAACATTCCCCCATATTCATGTGTAATTTTTTTCACTAAATTGGAATTGAATAAGTAATGTAAATCTGGAAATGCTTAAAATTAGATAAGAAAAGATACATACCTCATGATGGAATTAATTTAGAAATACTTTTTTCTGATGCCTGTGTACAGTCTCGGGAAATTCTGCAACCAGATTTGGGACTAGAAAACCACAACAGAGAAAACCTAGAAAAATTTTGTCTCTACGGAATCAAGTCAACTTTGACCTAGATAGCGGGGCAAAATCTTACCCCTCACTAAAGGTCATCCTTGACCTGAAATAGCTTTGACAAAAATTTTGTTCACTGATCCTGAAAGTTTGACGAAAAGGGTACCCAGATTTGCAGTTCAATTCTCCAAACAATGACTGTAGATATTTGAAAATAGTATTTTGGGGTGTCTATATAGGGTTTTTCCTTAGTCAAAACCCCATTTTGGTGATCTCCACCTCCAAGAATAGCTGGATGTAATAGAATATGTGTGTGTATTGAATGTGTAATGCCAAGATCTAATCCTCTAGATTGAAACCCTAGCATGAATATGTATGAGAAATAAATGCATGGATTTGAATAAGATAAGAAAGTATACTAAGCCTCCAAGGCTAAAGTAATCCTACTAAACTCATAATCCATAACATCTACCCCATGATTGTATCTTTGAATGCTTGAATATTGATGATGGGGGATCAAGGAAGAAAGGATCTCTCTTGCTCCAAATAGGTGTTCACAATGGTGTACTCACAAAATGCTTGATAACAAAAATGGATTGATCTTCTATATCATCCTCTTGCAATCTTGCATCTTCACTTCACCATTGATTTCTTACTTGAATCAATTGTGCTTTCACTTGATAGATTGTGTGCTCTCCTTATGATGGATACTTGGTGAAAATGAAAGCAAATGAGAGTTTGTATATATAGGTTTCAAGGTGAGGCTCCTAGAGTAATGTGAGGACCCAAAATTCAAATTTCACCTCGAATTATGATCCAATCACAATAACTAAGGAGGGAAAATAATTAAATGAATTTCAAATTAAAACCCTTCCGCATTCAGATCCAAAAGCCTGACATTAATTTCTGAGCCCTCCATGACCAAAATTTGAAAAGGGGGATCAAATCCTGAAGGAGGTCAAAGATGACCTCAACTCTGACCAAGGTCAGGGTCAACCTTGACCTTGACCTAGGGGTCCAGATCTAGCTAGAATAGAAAATAGAAGGTTCCAAGGGTGCTCGGAGACCTAGAAATGATGACAGAACAGGGAAGAGTACCAAAGAGAGGCATAGAGTCTTATGATGATCATGGTGAAATCCAGGAGGACCAATGCCTAGGTCCTACCTAGAAAATAGATCCATGGAGAAGGGAAATTAAGGAGAATCCCTAGGATCCTAACCCTAATTTCACCTAGAATGAAGGAGTCAAGTGCAAAATGCATCCTAAATGCAAGTTTATCATGATAAATGCACTAAAAGAGGGTGCTAAACCTATCAAGATGGAAGTGCTTCCATTTTAAGAGATTTTATGAAAGATGATTAAGTCCACTATGTTAGGAGATTTTAAAGTCTGCTACAATTGTTAGAGAGTAATAATGATGTGTGATCTGTATGAAATACAACTTACATTTCTGATATCAGATCCATTAAGTACAATAATCATATCTCCTTGATGTGATGAATATGCCCTTCTATACTACTTGGTAGCCTTATATCTATTTCTAATAAATTGGATGCTCTATCAAAATCTTTCCAATCTTAACCCTTTCTGATCTTCAGATGTCCTTGAGTGTGGCTACTTCTTAATGATGCATGTCAAAATGACATCTTAACAATACTTATATTTGTATCATCTTAAAATGGAAGCACTTCCATGGTAAGAACATTTATCCCTCTAAGTAAGTGTTCTAGGGTCATGTCAAGTGCCTTGATTAGGTCTTTACATGGATCTGGCTATTTCCCATTGTTCTGCTTCTCTCCCCCTATTTCCAACCCCTTTCTGACAACCTTCTCTAAGAAACTGAAGATTTTGACTTTCTGGGTCAATGAAGACCTAATGGGTCAAGGTCGATCATGACCCTGACCTAGGTCAAAGTCAACCTCAACTCTAACCTAGGATAGAGTTGACCTCAACCTTGACCCTAGGTCCAATTTTCAAGTTCTGAGAGTTTTGGGATGTTGGGCTTTCAAAAAGTTTTATTTTCCTACTTCCAGGTTGGCTGTTTCAAAATTTAGAATGGTAAACTCTTAAATTGCATTTAATCTAGGTCCATTTCTAGGGTTTAAGGTTAATTGGGATTTAATTCTCCAATGTCAGCCTCTCTAGAAGTTTATGCAATAGATCACTATAAAAGGAAGCCTTCCTCTCTCATTTCAATCAAAATCTCTTTTCATAATCTCTCAAGCAAGTGAAATCAAGAAATCAAGCAAGCAAGAAGGAGCAAGCAAGCATTCATTCATCTTCAAGCATTCAAGCATTCAAGTATTCATCACGGAGATCTATTGTTAGCCATTGAAGGATTCAATCTCTATGGAGCCCTCTTGTTGAAGATTTCCACATTCATCCAAACCTCTTCCTATGCTAAGATCCATTCAAGATTGGTTTTGAAGATCTAATGCCATTTATTTGAGACATCATACATTTCTACATTCATTTAGAGCATCCCTACTTGTGCATTTAAGGATTCAAATCCTCTACAAGGATTTCAACATAAGCAAGGTGAATAGTTCCATTTACTTTGTTTATATATTGGAATTTCAATTACATTTTAAGGTTGATTCCAAACTAGGGTTTGACCAAGGAAAACCCCCCCATCCAAACAATAAAAACCATTTTTCTTGAAGGTACATGTACAGGTTAGTGAATTGAAGTTCAGATCTAGATACCCTTTTGGGCAAACTTCTGAAATCTACGAACATAATTTCTATCAGAGCTATTTTAGGTTAGGGATGACCTTTAGTGAGGGGTAAGATTGTGCCCTAGGGTACAATTATGCCCCACTATTTGAGTCAAATTTGACCTGACCTCAGAAGGACAAAAGTTTTCTGGGTTTTCTCTGTCTCAATATTTCTAATCTGGAGCAGGTTGTAGAATTCCCCAAAACTATGCACATACATCAAAAATTAGTATTTTCTAGATTTACCCCATTTTGAGGTTAGTATTTTCTTTCTATTCATTCAAGATTTCAATCATATAATTTCTATAGTGAATTGTAGGATTTCCTCCTTTCTTTATATTCTCCATTGTTTGATTCATTTGTGCATTGATCACTTCTTTTTGATTAATCAATTTGCATCTCTCTTTTAGGAATTTGGATGAGGGATAGGTCCTCTATTCCACTTACATAGATACAACAATATAAATGTAATAAGGGTAAAGATAGATCCCCTACATCTTTATCCACCACTACATTTTGGTGAGCCCGACACACTTACCCAATTTTCTTTTGTGGAACTAGATGCCCTATTGTGTTTGTGGTGTTAAATTTCCCTTTATATCTTTTTGGTGTTAGATTTTCCTTTTATGTTAAATCTTGCAAGCTCTTTTCTATTTCAAAAATACAAAAAAGTTACAAAAATATCTTTAAAATAAAAAAATATTCATTTATTTATGCTTTGTGTTTGCCTAGTTTAGTTCATTTGTGTTGCATTGGTATATGAATTTTACTACCACTAGTCCTACTTATAATATTTTAGCTAGAAGAAGTGGTACACTCATGGGTGCCTTTGATCCTAAATCTTCCTCTCCTTTCCTTAGGATCTCAGATGATAATTTGATTATTCATGATTCCATTCCTATTATGGAGCAAAACTCTTCTCACTCATCTCATGATGAGGATGATGCTTTAAGAGTTCCTCCTGAACAAGTCCAAAAAATTTCAACTGAACTTGATAAAATGGGTAATTGGATTATTTAAGAAAACCATAATCAAGATTCCATTCAAGCTATAGAGGCTCTTAAGAAAGTTCTTCATGATAGTGATCAAGGTGTTAATCTCTTACGTGGTATTACTCATCTTGTGCATTTAAATGTTAAACCTTTATCTCAAGAAGATAAAGATTTAGGGTTGATTCCTCTGGTTACTAGTATAGAACCTTCTTCTATTCCTTTATCTAGTATTCCTGCCTATAGTCCTTCTTTGGTGACTGTTACAGTTCCCTATGTTTCTATGAGTGTTCCTCCTATGTCCCTTCCTACATTACAACCTTCTTATCATAATGTTCCTTTTACTTATTCTAATCCTCTTCCAATTGTAGTTCCAAGTGTTCCTCCAGTTGTGTCTTCTATTCCTGCAGCTTCATACACTTTACCTAGCATTTCTAATGTTGCTACTCCTTCTATTTCTTCTAATGATTCAACAATCATCAGTTTGGCTCAAACTGTGTCATTATTACAACAACAACTTGCATCCTTGACTCGAAACAAGTTTAGCATTCCTACATGTGACATGGGAAGTCCTTTTTCCTTAGACATCATTTGTACTCTTGTTCCTTAGCAAGTTGATATGCCTTGTATTGAGAATTACAATGGAAAAGGAGACCCTGTTCATCATGTTAAAACATTTCAAATCCTTTGTAGTGATTATGCTCATGACCATAGGATTTTAGCCAATCTGTTTGCTAGAACTTTTTGTGACAAGGCCTTACAATGGTATTATTCCTTGCCTCATTATTCTATTGATTCATTTCCAAAACTTTCTAATACTTTTATTCAACAATTTCAAAATAACATTGGTTTGCAAGTGTCCTTGACTAATTTGATGTATTGTAAACAAAGTGCTAAGGAAAAATTGACTAAATTTATTGATAGATTTAAGCATTTACATGCTCAGATTTCTTATCTTGTTCCTGATATTGATATTCAACATATGTTTATTTCAAATTTTCAAAAGGATATTAGAGATACGATTCTTCTTACTAAATTTACCTCTTTTCAACAACTTTGTCTAGCGCTTCACAATTATCAATTACAAATGAGTCAATTTTAGAACAATACTCCAATGGCTCCTATTCTAGTTGATAAAAGTGATGCTGCTCCTAATCCAAACAAATTAAAAAATTTCAACAATTATGTCAAGATAAACAAACAAGGGAATGCAGTTGCTAATCAAGTTGTTATTGCATCTCACAATGCCACTTCTGCATCCACTACTTTTTGATTAAATCATACATTTACTTCTCTCTCTGAATCTTTACATTATATTATGAATGGGTTGTTAACTACTAATATGATTACTTTACCTCCTATTCGACCTCTTTTACCTGCTACCATTATATCTAAATCCTTTGATCCTAAAGCTTTTTGTTAATATCATCATTAGAATGGTCATGATACTGAAAAGTGTTATTCTTTAAAAAATAAGGTCCAAGACATAATTGAATCTAATGCCTTATCTATTGATAATCTTGATGGTAGTGGGAACAAATTTGTGTCTCCTCCTAATCAAAATCTTCAAATCTATATGAATCTTTTACCTACACATGATACTAATACCATTTCTCAACCATCTTCCATGGATATTGTTTATGATTCAAAGATGGATGATCTTAATCATATTGTTAACCAAGTGGAGCATGTTGTTCAATCTGTATCTCCACCTTAGCCATAACCTCAACTTGAATCCCAAGTTCAATTTCAACCTATAACAAAATCACAGCCTAAATTGAAAATTCACCCTAAACCTCAAAAACAACCTAAGAATAAAAGACCTCAGGAAATTTTCATTACCTTTGATGATTCTGAGACTATTAAGGCTCTTGATGGTCCCCTTCACATTTATGCTAGGATTTCTTAGATATCTACTCTCGGTTGTCTTGTTGATTCTACATCTCTATTCAATGTTATTACTGAAGAAAATATTTTTATGAAAAACTTGCAACGTGATTCTTATGATACATTTGATGTGTGGATTCAAACTTGTAATGGTTTTCTTTATCCATCATTTGGTTCTATTAACTTGCTGGTTGAACTTTGTGGTAAAATTGTGAACACTACCTTTGTTGTTGTGCCTACTTCTGATCAATTTCAAGTTAAGCTTGGTTTTCCATGGTTAAATGCCATGCATATTGGTGCTTCACCTATCCATAAATGTCTTAAATTTGTTCATGATGAAGAAGTGAAGATAGTTAATCCTAGTTTTTATCAACCTTCTAGGCCTAGAGATTATGCTACCCTTGACTTCTTTTGGCCTTCATTACCTAATTCATGTCCTTCTCGACCTGATAATCTTTTCTATTCATATCAAGCCTATAAGCATCGTAATATTCTCTAGTTAAGCATACCTCCTATGGATCTTAATCACGATCTTTTGCCTACACCTTCCATACCTCCTTTATCTATGATTTCTAGTTCTGTTAATCAAGCTCCTATTATTGCTTGTCCATCTGCTGATAATCCTATTAATCCTACTATATAACCTGTGAAGGATCCTATAATTGTTCCTCCTAGTTCTCAAAATATTTCAAGTAAAGAAAAACATAATCGATCTGTTAATGAACATCATAAGAAATGTTGTGCTCAAGCTAAAGCTCATAATTTTGTTCTTCAAAAATATTTACCTTCTTTTGATTAGCCTATGCATGATGTGTTAGAAGAAGTTGTTACTAATAATGATGTTAAAATGCAAGATTATGATGAACCTATTCGTATCTTAGAACCTATTTTGATTAATCTAGTTGAAGAAGATACTCTTGATGATGTTAATGATGAATATGAGACTATTGACATTGACATTGATTTACCTAATATGCTTTCATCACAATTAACAATTACACCTAGTATCAAACATTGTGATTCTCAAGAGGATCCTTGTTTGAAATTGGCTATCATTCCTACTATGTTGGATATAGTTTTCTTGGATTTGGGACCCCACAATAGGTAGATCCCTTATGTGTTCTCTATATGTTTTTGTGGTATTTCCCTTGATTTTTCTTTGTCTAGGGGCATCTCATAGTGGAAATGTAATCAGTGGAGTTGTTTATGTTTCCATTAAAGCCATTGCTCCTGTTAAAATGTTAGCAATGACTTTAACATGGGGGCATGCGCTTTGCTCACCTATTTCACACATGCACTTTTCAATATAGATATATTATTTTTTAAGATACTTTTCTCCCTTTATGGATTAGTGACTAATCCTTAAAGCATGGATTTTTATTTAGGATCTCTTGATCCCTCCAGTTTCAAATTTTTGATCACTTAAGGTCGAAGGTGTCCTTAAGACTGGATCTCTTTTTCTTTTGGTTTTACTCTTATGAAATAGAATATTCTTAAGGGTGAGTCCTTGATGGGTTGACTAGTGAGTAGCCACATTCACTAAGTAGTTCAATTCCATCTTTCTAGTTGCATTATTTCCTAGTGTGGTTCACAATGGGACATAAGTTCTCATTGGGTGAGACAATCACACCCTCTTCTCTCTCTTTTCTAGAGATGTCTATCTTATTGTGATCTTGGAGTTGATAAAGACTTGAGTCCCTAGGGGCTTGAGGATTTCTTTGTCCCTTTGATTTCAATAAGATTATCTTTTCATTATGATCTCCTTTACCAAGAGTTTGCATCGAGTCCATACACTAGCTAAAGTGGGGGCTTAATGTATGATCTTAAAATGGAAGCACTTCCATGATAAGAACATTTAGCCCTCCAATTAAGTGTTCTAGGGTCATGTCAAGTGCCTTGATTAGTTATTTGCATGGATCTAGTTGTTTCCCCCTTGTTCTTCTTCTCTCCCCCTGTTTCCAGGCTCTTTCTGACAACCTTCTCTAAGAAACTGAAGATTTTGAATTTCTAGGTTAGTGATGACCTGATGGGTCAAGATCAACCTCAACTCTAACCTAGGGAAGAGTCGACCTAGACCCTAACCCCAGGTCTAATTTTCAAGTTCCAGGAGTTTCAGGATGTCAGGCTTTTGAAAGTTTTATTTTCCCACTTTCGGGTCAGCTGTTTTAGATTTTGGAATGGTAAACTCTTAAATTGCATTTAATCTAGGTCCATTTATAGGGGTTAAGGTTAATTGGGATTTAATTCTCCAATGTCGGCCTCTCTAGAAGTTTGTTCCCTAGATCACTATAAAAGGAAGTCTTCCTCTCTCATTTCAATCAAAATCTCTTTTCATAATCTCTCAAGAAGGTGAAATCAAGAAATAAAGCAAGCAAGAAGGAGAAGGAAATTGAGCAAGCATTCATTCATCTTCAAGCATTCAAGCATTCAAGCATTCATCAAGGAGATCCATTGTTAGCCATTGAAGGATTCAATCTCTATGGAGCCCTCTTGTTGAAGATTTCCACATTCATCCAAACCTCTTCCTATGCTAAGATCCATTCAGGATTGGTGTTGAAGATCTAATGCCATTGATTTGAGACATCATAAAATTCTACATTCATTTGGAGCATCCCTACTTGTGCATTTAAGGATTTGAATCCTCCACAAGGATTTCAACATAAGAAAGGTGAATAGTTCCATTTACTTTGTTTATATATTGAAATTTCAATTAAATTTCAAGGTTGATTCCAAACTAGGGTTTGACCAAGGAAAACCCCCCCATCCAAAAAAAAACCCATTTTTCTTCTAGGTACACATATAGGACATCAAATTGAAGTTCAGATCTAGATACCCTTTTCGAAAAACTTCTGAGATCTACGAATAGAATTTTTGTTGGAGCTATTTTAGGTCAGGCATGACCTTTAGTGAGGGGTAAGATTGTGCCCCGCTATCTGGGTCAAAGTCGACCTGACCTCTGAAGGACAAATTTTTTTTGGGTTTTCTCTATCTTGATATTTCCAGTCTAGTACAGGTTGCAAAATTCCCTAAAACTGTGCATAGACATAAAAAATCAGTCTTTTCCAGATTTACCCCATTTTGAGGTTAGTATTATTTTTCTATTCATTCAATATTTCAAGCATATATTTTCTATAGAAAATTATAGGATTTCCTCCTTTCTCCATATTCTCCATTGTTTGATTCATTTGTCCATTGATCACTTCTTTGTGATTAATCAATTTGAATCTCTCTTTTAGGAATTTGGATTAGGGATAGGTCTTATATTCCTCTTATATAGATACAACAATATAAATGTAATAAGGGTAAAGATAGATCCCCTACATCTTTATCCACCACTACAATATCAAACTAATTTGACCTAATTAGGGTTTAGACACAATCTTCAAAAGCTTAAGACCAACGGTTCATATGATTAACCAAGATCATCATTACATAGGAATAATCATTCATTAAATGATTACATCCACAATAAATATTCACCTCGATCTTGGTAAACCATTTTCTTGCTCAGCAAAAAATTGTTCACCTTGAACTATGTGTAATGCCCACCCTAGCATCTTCCTATGTTAGACTGACAGGAATTTTTTTTTGGACACTTTGGGTTTTATGATGGACTATGATTGTTATTTAGTTAGAATTTTATGAGACATTTGAACATATATATTTGGTTAGTGCAATTTATTGGGAAATATTAAATTAGTTATAATCTAATGATGAATGGCTAGAAATGAACTATCAGTAAAATGTTTTACATTGATTGGTGTTATGATGTTTATATTATGATCTAACCCTACTGACCCTATTATGGTTTAATGTTCACTAGTTGATGTGAGTGTAGGATGAGGAGGGACAGTCATAGTTATTCCTACGAGAGAGAGATCCACACAATGTTGCACTCTCCCTCCTTGTTTAACACTGTCTGTTTATATATATATATATATATATATATATATATATATATATATATATATATATATATATATGCATATCAGTTGGTGATGTAGGATACAAGATGCAAGTACCAGACATTGTTCCACCTAGCTACACAGGTCTGAGCATGCCTTTAAAATCCTGAAACTATTGTTGTGTGGAGATTTAACCAAGCTACTCTCAAAGTTACCCATGGACTTAGAATTTTGTTTAGGAAGTTATCCTAGTTGGGAAAGTAGAATGCAGTTTATGTTACGAACTTGAATTGATGTTGGTTTGAGTTTATGTTATGAGTTAGAATTAATCTGTTTAATATGTATAATAATTATGTTATAATTGTTTGTATTTTATATAGGTAGGTGTATATGTGGGTGCACATGCATATATCCTTGCTTATATAAATAATAATAATAATTATATATTTTCATTATTTGTGTAAATGGTATGTTATTTAAGTAAATAAAGTGAGTTAAATAAAGTATATTTAATAAATGTATTAAATAAAAAGTAAAAATAACTATAATAAAAGGGAAATGCCTTTTTTTAATAAAATTAGTTGTCTAGGAGGGAGTTGAACTCGAGACCTCCTAGAAGTTAGGCTAGTTGGTTTCCATGTGTGCTATGTGTTTTAATTGATAGTTATTTGTTGAGTTTTCTTGTTATGGTTTTCTTTTGAGACTTTTTTTATTCAAATTAACAAAAGCTTTATTATTGTTTATGAGAGATGTTGATTATATTTTTCAACCAACTATGGAGGTTGGATAAGTTACTTCCCGTAAAGCAACTCCTCCAACCATATAGTTGGAGGTTAAATATTTGTGTTTTGGATTTGAGGGGGATGATCAGGAGTCAGGATTTGAGGAGAGATATTTCCTTTGGGTTGAAAATTTTTTTAGAAAAAAAATTATAGTGGTGAGAAGAGAATTTATTATTCTCTGGGATTGTCTTGTTGTTTGCTCTCGGAAGAGGCTGGAATTGGTGGCTTTCAGAAGGAATCTAAAGGAGTGATTGGATGGGTTGAGGTCATTTGAATCTTCTTCTCTCCAATGCTTTGATCTTTGCAGGACTCTAGGTAGGATCTATCCTGGAGATGATCCTTTTGTTTTTTTTCCTATGTGTAATTATATTTTGGTTGTCTTCTCCATGGATTGCAGTTTAAAAGTTAAATTTATACTATTTTTTGATGTGAGGATTCTTATGTATTTGCAAACTCTTCCAAAACTATTATTTGATATATATTAGTTGATTCTCATTATGTATTTGTCGAAAGCTATAGAGTTCATGGTGCCTTCTTTTTTTCTACTTTCTTATTCTGAATGTTTAGGAGTATTTTCAAGCCTTAGAACAATTGTTCATCTTTGTTGGTTCATGTCATTTTTGCACCACCTTTTATTTGCCCAAGTTTTGAGTAGGTTTGGATGGCTGGGAATCATAGTTGGAGGGTCATCTTAGCATGGAAACTGGGAGATCTCAAATGGGTCTTACCCAGATTAGGCTTCCACGGCTCCCATAATGTCCAGTTTTACCCGCAAGTCAGAATTGTTAGTTGTTTATTTTTTATTTTTTTTTCTGGCATTCTGTACAAATGCCTAGTTATCTTTAACATATGCGCAATTACTTTGAACAATCATGCAGGCACCTTAAACAAATGTGGAACTCTGTTAAATGAATGTGCAGTCTGATCTCACAAATGTGTAGTGACCTAGTTCAAATGCGTAGTTACCTTGAACAAATGTGCAGGAAACTTCAACAAATGCATAGTTACAGGGAACCAATGCACAGGACTGCAAAACAAATGCACATTTTGATCCCAGGTTAGGGTTTAGGTAAACTTTATACAAGTATAACAGTACAAGTTACGTACTTTAATTTCTTATACTTTAAGTTATACTTCTATAAAGGGTTTAGGTACCTTCTGGGATGATTGGGATAGGTTTCAGATTCAGGGGAGATAAGATACAATTTCTAATTTTGAGATTTCTTAAAAATTCAGACTTAGCCAAATTTCAGGCACATGAGACTTTTTCCTAGATTTTTGAAATAAGCTATGGAATGTTGTGTCAATGCATGTGGGAAATTTTATGTTGTGAATTTCTATACATGGTTTTGAGTTTAATCTTTTGTTCATACTTGGCTTTTGATAAAGTCCATAATATAAGGTCAGAACTTGTTCGGGTGGCTTGAGTGCATCGGAGGGTTTCCTAGACCTATGAGATGGATCATTTTGAGATTATTTGAGGTTTTCATAGTTTGTGTGTGTGTGGGTAAGGGGATAGGAACCTTAAGTGAGTGGCTCACCATAGGTGCTAGAACCCTAAAGTGGTTGCCAGGTGATCCTATGGGTGGGTTTGTAAAAAGTGATAACCTTAAAAATTAACTTGGGAAGGGGGGATTCAAAAGATAATGAAAAAGAATATAATAATGGCCACACAGACCTAATTGGAGTACCAAGACCAGGGATAAATGCTAGGATGGATCCCTATTCATAAAGGGGGGATCGGGGTTACATGGTTTCTAGGAAGGATCCCAATATATAGGTTGTGTGATGACACTTACTTAGGTGGCATCCTAGAACCTTGACCTCTATGTTATAGTATGATGATATTCTATGTTCTTTTGAGTCTTGGATTTTTTAATCTTCTGAGCCTTAGATTGCTTAGGGCCTTGTGAGTATCTTGGTTCTATCTCCTAGCACGGGGGGTGGAACCTCACTAGTTCCACATGGTTGGGTGGAAAAAATCTTTTGAGGTCCTGTTCATGGTTCAAGATTTGGATGCATTCAAATTTATGTTTTGAAGCAAATATTTGTATTTTGTATTATGTATTCTTGAAAGGAAAGATGAAAAGATATGTTGTAATTCCTTTGGGTCATTCATGTACTTTTTATTATTATGAGATCTATTATCAAAAAGATGTAATTGAAAAGAAAAGAAATATAATTGGGAGGGATAGTTCTAGGCTTTGTTTCAAGGGTTGCTATTTGAAAGACTAAAGTTGTAAATGTATATTGTAATGTTGAAGGATCTTTTCTATCTCTCCTATGTTGCAATGGAAGAAAATGTTTATTATGTTAAGGTTAAAATGAAATTTGTAATGAATAGCTATTCAATGTGTAGGAAGGAGAAATGAACTTAGTATATAAAGTATGGAATATGATTGTAAATGAAATGTTATTTTCTTACCCTATCTCTTAGTTAGATAAAATGTGAAAGTAAAGAAAGGAAATGAAATTTAATCTGGATAAGTAATGTAAAGATGTTAGTGAATGAATTCATTAAGGGAACCTTAAGGAATGTAAATGTGAAGTAGTAATGAAAAAATTTGTTAGTTGCAATTTTTGGTCATAAGACCTGATTCCTTATGGGTTCCCTGGCGGGGACATTACACTATGTGTCATTCCAAACTTTTATGTGAACTATGTAATACTCAGTAAATGTTTTTTCTGGATCTTAGTATATACTAGTACTCGGTAATCTTGTGTACTCATTAATTTTTGTACTCCATGACCTCTGTACTCGGTGACTACTATGTAGTTATAACTATCTGAACTATCTTTCTTTGTTTACCAACTTTACAAATTAATACTATTGAAAAATCTTGATCCATTTAGGAGTAAAATTCTCCCCCTTTGGCACTAGTATAAAAAACTTATATGTGTATGCCGACTATAAAATTTTGAACTGTTGGAAAAATGGTTAGCGCTCCCCTTGGGATTCATGACATGGTTTAACCACCTTCTATGTCTATTATAAGTCTAGTGGTTTTATCAGGTATTAACAGGTTGACCTTTTGGTGCAATGACAACCACTACTTGTAACAAGTGGTATTAGATCTTGGTCACATGTTCAAATCCCCTTGGGTAATGCTGAGGGGGAGATTGTTGGAAAAATGGTCAGCACTCCCCTTGAGATTCATGACATGGCTTAACCACCTCCTGTGTCTTCTATAAGTCTAGTGGTTTTATTGGGTATTAATAGGTTGATCTTTTGGTGCAATGACAACCACTACTTGTAACATGAACTTGAAAATTTACAAAACCAAAAATGTGTAAACTTAGTGACTCCCCCTTTGAACATGCTCTCGATATATATACATAATATACATATGTTTTCCTCATTTTTTGAAAATAATGACAAAGAATATACTTACAATTTATGAAATATATAAAGGTGGGTTTTCTTTAGATTATCCATCAAATTTTCCCATTCCTCAAGATTTTCTAGAGCTGGTTACTCTGAGCTCACTTGTGCATGCATATCAAAAATATTTTCTATGACTGAGATCTTAGGGGTGGTAATAAATTTCTTTGCCTTTGTCACAGGTTGTTGCATCACTTCTAAATGTGGTAGTAACTCAACCTATAGCTTGATTACATATTCTCTTATTTAGTCCTCTTCCTTTCTCAACTCTAGTCTTAACCAGTGAATGTACTTAACCTTTGAATAATGCACTTGAAATGCATGTTGCTCAATTGTTAGACTAATTGCAATATCTTTTAGATATTCATCTAATTTCCTTAACTTTTCACTAACCTTGGTAGTGAAATAATCAATAGTGCATAACTATTTCAAAATTGTAATAACCTTTTCTATAATGTTTTCTAATTCAGTGACTACTTCTGAAAGCTTTACCTTATTTACTGCCACTACTTGGCTAATCTTTTCAGTTAACTTGTACTGAATCATTTTTCCTTCACTTTCTCCAATCATCTTCTCAACATCAATAGTTAGGTCATTTTTGGTCTTTGTGAGCAGTTCAAGTTTATCAATGATGGGGGTTGATTTATCTACATTGACATCTGGAGAAATTTTCATTAGGATTTCCTTGACATCCTCTAGCACCTTTGTGTTCTTGTGTTCTTACCTCAACTTCTCTTGAGCTTATTTTTAGGTGCATAGCTCTCCATATTTCCTACTAGCTTCAAGGTCAAGTTTCCTCAGGTCACATGGTGGTATTTCTATAATCTCATCAAGTGTGACTGGACCCTTACTTCCTTGCTTCCTTTTCTTCTTTTTCTCTTACACACTAGATGTGGAGGATTGTGTAATAGAAACTTGAGCCTTGTGCTCAAGAGTTTTGTTTGGTGGCTCAGTGGATTTTTTTGTTTCCTTATTCTACATGGTAACTAATTCTGCAATCTATGGTGTAGGGGCTTGTCACCTATTGTATGTGGTAGAAGTTTCTATTGTTGTCTCTATTTGTGTATCTTGAACATTTTCTACCACATCAATGGTCTCAATAGGTGCTTCACCTCGTGTATCTCCTCCACTGTTCTTAGTCTCTTTACCAGTTTCCTCACCCTTATCTTTAGTTTTATCTATCTCTTGCTCAAGTGGAGCTTCCTTGGTTTGTTTCTCAATTACTATATCAACATCTTGTACCAATATAGGTAGATTACCTAGTACCATTTCTTGGGCTACCTTGGTTGCTTCTTCTTCACCAAGGTTCTTGGTATCACTGAAATCACTTCACCTTCTTTGGCCTTGTCATTGGGGTTTCCTCCTATTATATCTTCAATTAATATTTTTGCATCCCCTAATGTGGTCAACATCTCCGAGATTCCTTCCATAACATTTTTGGCAACAATTATAAAATATTTTCCATTAGTTTCCTCCTCCGGCTACTTAGTATCTGAGATGTGAATTATCTCATCCTCAACATTGATTGGTTCTTCTTCTTGTATGTTTAGTTGAGGTTTCTAAGTATCAACTACCGATGCAGTTGGCTTAGTTTTCTTTGTTGGACTAAGGAGTTTAGTCCATATATTTCTTCTTTCATCATCTACCTCTTGTAGTTTTCATTAAAGAATCTTAAATTGTCTAGCCTTCATTAAAAAATTATTTTCATATTATTTCATGGATTCATCAATTTCAGAAACAACGTAGTCACATCTTACCAAAATGAGTGACCTTTATCTCATCCTTTTCTCAGTTGTAAGTGCATACATCCATCTAGCAGATACTTTATCATACAATTATTTTGGTATGCTGCTTGCAAATTCAACTAGAACTCTTTTGAAAGTAATCATCATGATTATTATAGCTTCCTCAAGCTTATCTAAATCCTTGATACTCAGATATGAATATCTGTTAAGATTTGGAGTACCAAGCCTTCCAATGTTCTTTATTCTTTCTACTACTTCATCCATTGTCTGAGGTCCTTTTTTCATTACAACATGAAATTGTTCAGTGTCCTCTTCTAAATTATCATCTTTTTCTCTAATTAGTTTTCTTCTCCTCTTTGGTTATGGGAACTCAGTGGTGGCCTTTGTTTTTCTCTTTTGATAAGTGTGTTTTGGTGTAGGCCTTGTTATTTTTACAACACCTTTCTTCAAAGGTGGTGAACTTCTAGTTTTCAACCTTGTTCTAGTCTGGGTTGAAGTATCAACCTATTTACCTTTACCTTTTGTAGCCTTAGGTGGATCTTCATGTTCATGTTCTTTTGACTCAGTGGCCTCTTCATCTACATTTTCACCAACTAGTTCATGTTCCTCAGTTTCCTCTTCAACCAATTTCTCAATATCTTTATCAGTCACACCAAATTATATCTTTAGATTTTTCACCATTTTCTCCTTCTTCCTACCCATCTTTTCAACCACAAGTCCCATCTTTATTCTAGACTTGGACTCACCATAGGTTCCAAGTCGTGTAGCATTTTTATCCTTAGGCTCAACAATTAAAGCCTTGATTTCTTTTGTAGCTAGGTCAATGTCTATCTCATATTCCATGGGAGATAGCCAAGCTATCCTTGGATCTATGACTTTGATCAAGGTGGTGTTGATATCCACTAGAAAACATGTCATCCTTCACTTTCTCAACCAAGTGTGCTGGTATCCTTCTTCTTTTCTCCATTCTTTTCTTAAATTTACCAAAATAATCTTCCATGACCAGTTCAAAATTCTTATCTAGGTTCTTAATGAATTCAATTATTTGAACAATAAATGGTTGGTTGATATCCCATTCTACATTACTAACTACTAGGAATTTTTTTTAAAAATAGAAGAATTTACATACCAATAATGAACCAAATTTACATGTGTTTGATCTAGAAACTTTGATAGTTCTCATATTTTCTTCTAATTGTCTCAGCATCAACTCAGCTAGGTTGAGTTGCAAACCCTTCTTCACCATTTTATATGCAATTTTGACTACTCCACATGCAATACTATTTGGTCTAATTTATTGGAATATCATATGCACCAAATATCATTTCAAGGTCGATGATAGTGTTTATTCTCATACCTCTACCATCCCATTCAACTCATGTTAGCTTATGAATCTCAGTTTCCACCAGGTGCCTTAGGGATTTTTCTTTTTCGTTCATGGGATATATGGGAAATGCATGTATAGCATCCTTTTTTATCTTCATCGATTCATCCAGCCATAGCTTCCCTTCATGTACTTGGTTTATCATGATACATATCCATTCAATTTTAAATTCTTTTAGGAAATATAGGGCATTGGTTAACCCTTTTACCTCTAAGTTCTTGTGATCATCCTTTAGCTTTCCATTAGTGCAAAGCTCTTGATAGGTTGACTAGAGCTCAAAGTCATTGATTTCATTGATTTGGTATTGGATGTAAGAACTTACATTTTTCATGAGTAGAACTCTAGGTGATATCAAGGAGAATGTACCCTTGTCATTGGGTTGAGCTGCAACTTCCAGATGAATTTTTTAATTCAGCTCAATGCAGCTTGTTTTCTTGATTAGAGTAACCTTCTTACTCTTTTCTTCCTTTTTTTGAATGGTTTGAGAAGATGGTGCCATCACGATTGCTAATTTTAGGGCTTTTGACAAACTATGTGCAGAGAACTCAGTTGGTTGCAAACTTACTTGATTTGATCTCTAACTATTCATAATGTGCTTAGATCTCTGTGAAATGCTTTGATTCACTTTCCTCAAATCTATCTCAAATCACTCTACTTCATTCTTGATCATTATGTAAACAAATGAGTTTATCTCTCACGTATTTATAATTAAAAACCTTGTTCAGTGCATTAAATGCTTTTTCATCTACCACTTGGTTGACAATCAAATCACTCGGTTAACATAATAGATAGCTCATCTCAGTGAATACTATCAATGCTTGGTTGACTATGCAACTCAGTTGTCTCTAACACTTTCACTGACCAGAAATTTCTTACTCAATCCAGCTTAACCGACTAAACTTATTTCAAGTTAATAACATATAATACCCTAGTGCATCTTAATTCATGTTGATTTGGTATTCACTAAATAGATATAAGGAACTCTTGTAAGATATAACTGATTGAAATTTAGTTCCATACTTACTTGATTTTTCTTAGCTGGAGGTGGTGAGATCACCTAATTCAATGGATGAGGTGTTATCGACTATTGTGCTTGGTCCAATGTTATAATTTATTTCTCTTCTCCACATTTGATTCCTTATCCTCATTATTTCTTCAATGGCTCTTCCATTTGCACTAGCACTCAGTTCTGGTACTTGGTCTCTACAGTCTTTACTTAAATGATAGACCTTATGACAGTGCAAAGATACCATTCCAGAACTTGTCAAATTTTGAGATATTCCTCTCCAGTGAATTCTCATGCAATTAGCTTCTATATGACCATATCTACCACATGTTGTGCAATTAACCCAAGTGTTGTAATCCCAAGTATAAGCAATACCTTTTCTTTTCAATTGATATGTCTTGTTTTGTCCTTTCAGTTTCTAGACTTGCCTCATCTTTTTCCTACATTCCTGTGATATGTGTCTATGTACATTGCAATTACAAAAGTGATTTTCCATATAGTACTTCTTAGGTGACTTATTTAGCTTGGATCTACACTCATGTGCTTGATGTCCATACTTTTTGCAATTTTAACAATAACCATTAAATTTAGGAGTGGATTTAGGAATACCTTTTTCTTTCCTTCTACAAACATTTGATGTGTAGCCTAGTTTTCCACAATGATAGCGTGAGGGATTCTTTGGCCTTGGATTTTCATAGGTAGTCTTTTGTTCATCTTGTTTTGATGACTCTCCCTATCCGGTATAGCCTAAACCAATAGTGTTGTCAAGTATTCTTTGACTATTTAGAAATTTATTCATTCTTTTAATACTTTCTTCATCTTTCTTTATCATCTCATGATGTTGTTGTTGAATCTTCACTTCATTCTTTAGTCTTTCATTCTCTTCACTCAATTCACCAATGTCTTTCGGTCGTCTAGTAAGTTCACTATTCACTTGGTTGACTTCTTGACTCATGACAATGATTTGATTGGAGATTTCAAAATGATACTCAGTAAGTCTCAGTATTTCAAACTCCTTTTCTTGCAGCTTATCAATTACATGTATTCTATATTTAATAGAAAAATTATGTTCGTATTCAACTTGTCTTGCATTGTTCATGACATCAATCATTCTAACCATTTGTCTCTTGGTCGATCTACAGTGATTTCACTTGTTCAGTAAGATGGTGATTATTTTTAGATAGATATGATATGGTTCCTTTAGATGCATTAGATATGCTTCCAGATCTAGATCCAAATCCTTCAAATGGGTCTTCTATCTCCTCTTCATGATAATTAGTCTCATTGTACTGAAATGCCATATCCTTCCTTTTGACTAGTAACTCTCAATTTTTCTTTGGCTTCCTTGAATTATTCAATGTTGATCTGCATCTGCAATTTCTAATTTTCAATAGTCTTGTCAAGCTTATACCTTTCCATCCTTATATCTTTTCTCTTTAGTGATTAAACTTCCTCAACAAGATAACTAGATCTGATACCAATATTTGGAATTATGGAAAGGTGTGTACTGAGAGTGGAGGGGTGAATTAGTACCCATAAACACTTTTAAAACTAAATCCTTGTAAAGATGTACTTCAATAACTGACTATAACAATTTCATTCAACATACATCCAATAACATAACTAAAATGTAAATGCATGAAATCAGATCAATAAATCATACATGAAACTTCAATAAACATGACACTTGCATTTTGGTATCGTAGAAAACCTTGTTAGAAGGTAAAAATTGTGGTGGCCATGGAACCCACAAAACTTCACTACTATATAAATAAAGTTGTTGGTCAAGGCATACAAAGATTGATCACTTCTTGTGATCTTACCATGTTAGGAGTAACAAAAAGATCAGCTAGATATACCTTGTTAAAGGATTTTAACAACACTATACAAGTGTGCACTTGGTTAAGAGATTTTATAAAAGACAATTAAGGCCACTCTATTAGGTGATTTTAAAGTCTTCTACAATTGTTAGAGAGTAACAGTAATGTGTGATCTACATGAAATACAAATTACATTGCTGATATCAGTTCCATTAAGTACAATAATGATATCACCTTGTGGTGACAAATATGTCCTTTTATACTACTCAGTAGCCTTAAATATTTTTTTGATAAACTGAATGCTCTATCAAAATCCTTCCAATCTTAACCCTATTTGATCTTTAGATGTCCTTGAGTGCAACTACTTCTTGATGATGCATGTCAAAATGATACCTTAACAATACTTATATCAAACTGATTTGACCAAATAGGGTTTAGACACTATCTTAGAAAACCTAAGACCAAAAGTTCATATGATTAACCTAGATCATAATTACATAGGAATCATCATTCATTAAATGATTACATCTGCAATAAATATTCACCTTGATCTTGGTAAACCATTTTTTTTCTTGGAAAAAATTTGTTCACCTTGAACTATGTGCCATTCCAAAATTTTATGTGAACTCTAGATTACTCGATGAATGTTGTCTCTCAGTCTCAGTATATACTAGTACATGGTAATCTATGTACTCAGTAACTATTGTACTTGGTGACCTTTGTGCTCAATGACTATTGCGTAGTTATAACTGACTAAACTATGTTTCTTTGTTTATTGACTATACAAATGAATAAAAATGAGAACTCTTGATCCATTTAGGAGTAATAGACATCAATGACAACATTATAATTGATCAACCTAATATCAAATCTTCATTAAACTCATACCATAGCATACCCAACTTCTCTTAGCATTAGCTATGTCAGAATGTAAATCAGAGAAGATCTAGAGACACAACCGACCTAGGATATATAGGTGACAAAATTTCAAAATCAGTGAATCATAAAAGAAGTAGTAGAAAATCCATCACAAAAGTCAAAGGAGCCTATTGATGCACAAGGAAAGAAACTTACAAAACCTACTTTTTACAATTGTGGAACGATTGGTCACACATAAAATATATGTAGAAGAATATGAGTCAACACTCCAAATGGTACACCCTTTAATGGACATTGTCACAATTGCAATAAGTTTGGACATCAGGAAAGAGAATGCAGATCAAGATCCAATAGAATATCATCTAAAGAAAGTTTTATAGGTTACTATTACACATGCAATCGATATGGACATAAAGTTGAACACTACAGATCAAGAACTCTACCAACAAGAATACCAACCAAACTAATAATCCCATTGAGAAGAGAAGGAAATGTTCAAGTTATGTGCAATATTTGTGGACACTTTGGACATATGGTGATGAACTACAGATTGAGAAATCTAAGAGGAAATTTAGGACCATGGAGATCAGCTGGTATGGTATATTTTATCTGTCACAAGTATGGACATATTGCACAAAATTGCAGATACTGACAAGCCAACAATATAGATAACAAAGGAAAAATAGTGATTAATCCAAAGCAAGAAAAAAGTAATACGAATAAAATTTTGATCAAGAAGGAATGAGCCAACAATCAAGAAGGAATCACTCTAACCTCGAGGGAGGAGGACTTATCATCAAACTAAGCAAGTAATTAAGTTTTTTCTCAGGGACCAATAAGAAATTGTCAAATTTAATTGTCCCTTTATAAGTAAAGATAGGATGTATCACATGTTAGAATATTATAGATATAATGGAACTCATATTGGATACATCTAATGGAAATCAACTAGTATTGGATATCATTGCTTTATCATTTCAAAGAAGAATAGTTATCGGTGAACAAGTTTCACTATTAGAGTAAAAGGAAAGTAATCAGTGGAAAAGTATCACTATTAGAAAGAAGAGATGACTATCAGTAGAAAAATTACTATTGGACATATTTGTTTCCTAAATAGCCATTTGTACACTTTCAAGAAATAAATACATGTCAAAACTATTCATTTTTTACCTTATTTTCTGAAGCAATCGATTGAGTAGCATCTAAGATTAAAAGAGAAATATACTGAGATATATTATTAGAAAGAAATTATCATAGAAGTGATTGAGAATTATTTTGTGCCCTATATTAGAAAAGTCAGTTGAAGTTGTAGAAGAAACTAGTGGAGAACTTTCATTCAAAGAATCATTTGAGAAAAATGGCATCAACTATTCTAAACCATATAGTGGTAAACATTAATGATGAACCAACACCAAAATTCAAATTGTACCCATTGAAGATAGGTAGGAAAGATAATGTTGGAGCCCTATCATCATTACCTCTTAGAGTAATGCTTATAGAGGACATTATAAATTTCATTCACAATAAATTTTTAGAACTTGGAGAAGAAAAAATCAATAAAATATACTACAGAGAGCTGAGTGCTGAAGGAAAAATGAAGGATGAGCATAAGCATCTAGTGACGAAAGGATTGATGCATATAGTATTTCTACCTAAATTCAATGAAGAATGGATCATATATGTATTGAGTTGTGTACATGAGTATTTTATGTGGTTAGATGAGGAAAGACCAATCAAAATTACAAAATCCCTAATTCATATGGTCACTGGTCTACCGGCAGAAGGAAAGGAATGCACCCTACGTGTGAGAGATATGGATGAGCTTAGGAAAATAACTAAAACATATAAATATGGGAGAACTATGAGAGTTGAAAAGGTCAAGGACTTGGAGATGCGATTTGCAATGATGATCATTGGTTACAAAGTTTATCAATCCAGTCAACCAAACAACATCCTCGATAGTGTTGTGTATGTAGCCTATGAAATAGAAAATCTAGGCAAAGCCTATGATTTGCCAGACATGTTTCAGACACAATTTATTGTGAATATGAATCGAGTGTAGAGGGATAATAAACAAGAAGTTAAGTATGAATCATTTATTTTTATTTTATAGTTTTATGTGAATAATTTCTTCCTAGGCATAGGTCAAGTAAATTGGAAAATAGATAGACAGATAATTTATGAGATGAATGAGTATATTTCACAATTAAAAGAGGATTACAATAAAATTATGTGGGTATATTTTATGGAATTCCAAGTTAATATGTTAACATTCTATCAAATACCTCCATCAGTAGTGGAGAAATACAAAGATTCAATATGTTTTCTTGTAAACACTGATAGATGGAGGATCCAACCTATACAATCAAGTACATATTAGGTACCGACATTTGGTTATGAAGTCATTGAGGATGATGTAATGAGATGTGTGGATCATATCTTAAGGTTACCTATTGATAGGAAGGCTGAAATATTTAGAACATATGAAGAATAATATAATAAAATCACATTGGAAATCAAGAACCCTAAGATTATGAAGAAGAAAGAAAAAATGATAAAGAATTTGATAACTAAATATGGAGAAAGTGAAGGAGAAAGTAGTACTCATTTGGAAGAGGTAGAACATCAAGAAGTGAGGTCACTATATCTCCCTTCACACTAGTTAAGAAGAAGAGGTCAACACAAAATAAATTAGTCATGGAGATATCAACCCTACCTACTATTGAAGAGATCAAAGAGAATTTTGAAGAGGAAACACACTTGAAAACACCAAGTACTATCAGTAGAAAAGGTAAAGAAGTTATCAAGAAAGAAGAACCTTTAAAAAGGAGAATCGCCAGAAGGAGGACATCACAACCTTTAGAGCCAGAATGAAGAAAAATAGGGAGTCAAGTGAAAACTCTACCTACAAAGAAGGTACAAATTGAATTAGAAGAGAAAGATACTGAATCAAAAAAATAAATATTGTCATGGGGAAAGCAGTCAAGCAAGAAAAAATTCAAGATACCAATAGATCCTACAGAGATGGCACATTATATAATAGAAGCAAGGCTAATTGGGAGAATCAACCCTACAACATTTGTGATATTTTTGGAAGCAAACAAACAGTTAATTGAAGATACAATTATTAAGAACTTTTATGCATACAACAAGTATCCCAGAGATATCAATGATAATGTAACAAATGAACTGTATGAAAAATTACTTGTAAGATGGATTTTGACATATCCTAGAGTTGAGGAAATAAGGAAAAAGGTATTAAAGCAACTCATTCCACATTTATCAGATAATGATATATAAATTTACACAGAAAAGCATAAAAGACCATTTAGAAGGAAGACACTAATAGCTATGGTGTTAGTCAATGAAGAACCAAAGTTAGAACATGATATTGCACAATTATAGAAGGAGATATTGAACAAAGAGAAAAATGAAGCCATAAATTGATAACCCATTTACTGTCAATGAATTAATCAGTAATACACCTATTGCAACTGATATGCAAACCAATAAAGAGGATGTAATTATTGAGGATATTACTGATAAAATCAAGAAAGAGGAGGTGCCATTTTAAATGCCAAATGAAAAAGAGACCAAAAAGGTTGACACATGTGTCAATACATCTACTGATAAGATATCACTGGTGATGCAAGGATAGGGAAGGTGAAGGCAAAATTAGGGTTAATTGAGACTGCTTAAACATACTAACATGCCTTGCAAAGAGCTACACATGAAAGCATTATATAAACCACATGAAATCAGTGAAAACACAATGGATATGAAATAAGGAATTGGTAACAACACTGGTGCAATTATATTAAAACCTTCAACATGCCCAGTTGTGAGGCCTTCTGGGCTTCAGCCTTATACAATGAGAATTATGAATTTAGAGTCTCATCTTGCATATTATCTTCTCTTCTACTTCTACTACTCTTATACTACCACCATCTCTTTTACTAAATAACCTATACTCCAAATATATAGCCAACAAAGCCACAAGTCAGCCAATTAGGCATTTAATTACATTATAGGTCCACTTAGGAAGAGAAACCAAAACTAAAGAAAGAAATAACAAAACACATTGTGAAGCCACATTTAGGTCCACACATGATCCAAGAACATATCCTAAACTTTGCAAGATCCAATTTCCCCACACAGAACTACGCAAGATGAAATACCACACATTTTATGTGAAACTGGTGATGAATCCATGCCCGAGGAAAATGGTGATAACTTCCAAATCCAAATGAATTAGGATGTGTTCTCTTAGGATAATGTCCAAGGATAGGTCCACAACATTGCATTAACTTTTCAAGGCAAGAAACCAATAGCAGCAATGGATACAAAACAAACAACTGACAGGTATAGGAAATAGAAAATGTTTTTGGTGATGCAAGATTGCTCAAAACCCAAGATGCTCCTGCATCAGACACCTGGGGTAAATAAAGAATGGATGTCCACATCAGGCACTACTCATATTCTAACATGAATCATAAAGATCTAACTCAGCTTGAGTAATCCATGAACTATCTTCAACTGGCTTATCTTTCCACTGAACTAGGTTTCCATGTAGTCTTTTCCTCTTGTACTCTTTCTTACTCTACTATTCAAGATCTTCTCAATGTTTTCTTTATTCTTCTTAGGATAATCTAGATCATCTTCTACCTCATGAGTTGATTCAAAATACTCAAAGATATAAAAAATGTTGAATATAGGTGATATGTCCATGTCCTCTGGTAATTCCACTTCATTAGCATTTCCACTATCAAACTTCTTCAGAATCTTACAAGGTCCAAATTTATTCATTTTCAGCTTGTTATAGGTACCAACTAGAAATATGTTCTTATTCAAATGAATCATAAGCTCATCTCCAACTTCAAAATATTTATGTCTCCTTCTCTTATCTACTCTTTGTTTATATTTTAGATTACTATCCTCCAAATTCTTTTTGATTTCATCATGAAAAGTTCTCATGTATACTACAAAATCCTCAGCTTCAGCACTTCTTCTGGTCTGAGTAGGAAAATCTCTCAACTCTATGGTTCCCTTAGGATGAAATCCAATAATAATCTCAAATGGTGTTCTCTTAGTGCTTAATGTCACATAATTATTATATGCAAACTCTTCTTTTGCCAAAATTAAATCCCAATTACTAGGCTTATCTCCAATTAAACATCTCAACAAGTTTCCCAAACTTATGTTCACAACTTTAGTCTATCCATCTATCCGAGGGTGAAATGTAGAACTAAACTTCAACTTAATATTCATCTTTTTCCAAAGTGTTCTCCAAAATTAACTAGTAAACTTAGTATCTCTATCTGAAACAATAGATTTAGGAAAACCATGCAAGCTTACCACTTCCTTGAAAAATAATTCAGCTACATGTAATGCATCAGATGTCTTCTTACAAGGTATGAAATGACCCATCTTTGAAAATCTATCAACCACTACTAAAATAGGATCATTACCTCTCTGAGTTTTAGGCAATCCAAGAACAAAATCCATACTCACATCTTCCCAAGGTCTATCAGGTATAGGAAAAGGTGTATACAATCCCAAATTCTGACTAGTTCCTTTTTCTACTTGACAAATTCTACAACCTCTAACCATTCTTTGTACATCTCTATAAATCTATGGCCAAAAGTATCTTTCCAAAATCAAATTCATAGTCTTATCAATCCCAAAATGTCCACCAAGCCCACCACTATGTTTCTCCTTGATTATGTTGTAGATCCTCTAGGTATGCACAACTAAACTCCTTTAAGAAACATGTCTTCTTGAATGAAATAATCAGTCCACTTATCATTCATTATTTGTTCTTTACAAGCTCTCCAAGGTTCTACAAAATCAAGGTTAGTTTCATACAAACACTTCAAATCATCAAAACTAAGTAGCTCAACTTTCATCTCTGTCAAAAAATTTCTTCTTTGGCTCAAGGCATCAACAACCTTATTTAACTGTCCACTTTTATGCTTCAATGAAAAGGAAAAATTATGCAAGAACTCAACCCACTTCATATGTCTCTGATTCAATTTATTCTGACTTCCCAAATACTGAATATATTTATGGTTAGTATACAACAAAAAATCTTTAGGCATCAAATAATATCTCCATTTCTTCAAAGATTGAACAATAGCATAGAATTCCTGGTCATAAACTAAATATTTTCTCTTAGCATCATTCAACTTCTCACTAAAGAAAGCTATAGGTCTTCCTTCTTGACTCAAAATAGCTCCAATTGCACTTCCTCTAGCATCACATTCAACTTAAATTTTTTTACTAAAATTAGGCAAAGAAAGTGTAGGTAATTCTGTAATTCTTTGTTTCAATGTTTCAAAACTCTTTTGTTCTCCATGCATCCATTTGAAATCCCTTTTATTTCCTCTTATAGTTTCATTCATAGCATTACAAATAGAACTAAATTTTTTGATGAACTTCCTATAAAAACCCTCCAATCCATGAAATGATCTTACCTGTCCAACATTCTTTGGTGTAGGCCAATCAAGTATAGCTCTTACTTTCTCAGGTTCCATCTTTAATCCATCAACTGAAATTACAAAACCAAGGTAAATAATCTCTTTTTTCATAAATGAACATTTCTTCAAATTAATCAGAAACTTTTCTTCCTTCAATCTCTATAATACTTGTTTGATATGTTCAAGATGGTCTTCCTTACTCTTACTAAATATCAAAATGTCATCAAGATATACAATTAAAAACTTACCCAAGAATCTTTTCAGAACTTCATTCATTAGCCTCATGAAAGTACTAGGTGCATTAGTCAAACCAAAATGCATAACCAACCATTCATACAAACCTTCATTAGTCTTAAAAGTAGTTTTCCATTCATCCCCTTCTCTAATCCTAATCTGATGATATCCACTTTTCAAATCAATCTTTGTGAAATACTTTTCTCCACTCAAACTATCAATTATGTCATCCATCCTAGGCAAAGAAAATCTATACTTTACTATTATCTTGTTTATAGCTCTAAAATCAGTGCACATTCTCCATTCTCCTTTCTTTTTTAGTGCTAACATAATAGGTACTGCACAAGGACTCAAAATTTCCCTAATAAAACCTCTCTCAAGCAATTCTTGCACTTGTCTATTCAACTTTGTCTTTTCATCAAGTGTTAACCTATGTGGTGCTTTATTAGGAAAACTAGCTCTAGGTATCAAATCCATACAGTGACTTATACTTCTCATAGGTGGTAAACCATCAAGTACATTATCATAAATGATGTCATGAAATTTAGTCAACAATGGTTTAACCTTAGGTGCATGTTCTAACTCATCTTGTTTTTCAGTTTTCCTTGGAATTAAAGCAAAAAAAATATTTTGTTCTTTCATTTCTCTTGCAAACTTTTTACCATCAACCAAGCATACTCTTACTGTAGTACAGTGACCTTCCTCAAAATCTCTACTAAAGGCAACAATATTTTTTTCTATCCATCCATCCAAATAGTATATTGATTTAATCTCCCATCATGTAAAGTTTTCCTATCATACTATGAAGGTCTACCCAAAATAATATGACAACAATCCATAGGCATAATATCACACAAGACTTCATCATGATAATTCCCAATTTTGAATTTAACAAGGCATTGTTCACTTACAAGTAGTTTATGCTCCTTCTGGATCCAAGAAATATGGTAAGGCTTAAGATGTCTCAATCTCTACAACTACAATTTGTTAACCAGATTTTTGGATGCCAAATTATCAGAACTTCCACTATCAATGAGTACCTTGTAACATTTGTCAGTGATCTTACATCTGGTTCTGAATAAACTTTTCCTTGGAATAGGTTCCTCATCAGGTTCTTCATTCCACAAGATCCTTCTTAACATCAAGTTTTCACCATGTTCAAGTTTGTTAGCATTGGTAAAAATTTTCATGGCTGCATACCCTTTTTCCTTGCCTTTGCATCCTTTTCCCTTGTCTCTAGTTTAGGCCCGAGGTGAAAATTTTGAATTTCTAGCCGTTATTAAGAAAAAACCTAGTGTGCCCTGGCCCTGTTCTAATTTTGTGTTGCTTTTTTAGGCCACTAAAGTCCTAAATAACACATCTGCTAATTACTGAACACTTTTTTGCATGATCACATGAGCCTTTTTCATGTTATGTGATCTTGTGACTAAGGTTTTATTTTCGGGCCCCTTTAATATTTGCCGCTATTCCTAAGTCTCCCCAGTTAATATTTCCTAAGTTTAGAGCCCGGCAGGTTTAATATTTTCCTAAGTCCCAGCGCTTGATATTTCATAATGTTTTTGGCCTTTGTATTTTCTTGGGCCCGACCTCTCTGACACCATCTCAATCTAATGGTGGGCACATCTTCTCATGAGGCATGTTAGAGGCATGTGATCTTAAGACCGCCATTGATTTCCTTTATGACATTGCCTTTCTTTTCAAAGCGGGTCCACATGCCAGGTGTGCTGATTTGGTGGTATCTGATTGGTCCACAGGTAAATGACTAGATATGCTATCAATGGGACCTAATTTTTTGAAACTCAGAGGGTTTTGACATCCGTAGTTGATCAATAGTTGGCATAAGTTCTCATGAGATGTGTCAGAGCTTTGAGATCTTACACCAGCCATTGATGTTACTTTATTCTCAGGTGGCAGTATTAAGGTGGGTCCGATTGCCAAATGGTTTTTATGTGCCATGGTGTGCTAAGTTATCTATTTTTCATTCATCCACATGGTGATGAATTGGATTGTGTTAGTGGGGCCAAGGATTTCCAAGTTCCAATAATGATGACAATGATAGAGCATTGATGGTCGGTGTATGATTTGAAGGGTTTTTTTTGACACACCAGATCATGAGATAGCTGTTGATTTCATTCAGTGTCAGAGGGTTGTCAGAGCAGGGTAAGATTCTTCATTCGATGGTTGTCTTATGAATTGATGGAATCTTCTAGCTCTATGCGAAGATGAGACAATCGTCGATCTTCTTGATGCGGGCCCAGTAAAATTTCTATCTTTTTGGTGGTTTGGATAAAGTTTTGGCGGTTCTGAAAAATGCCTACTTTGTTCGCTAGTTCACATGATGTTTTGGTGAAGGGTCTAATGACTTAGTGATTTGGATAATAGTGTTCACGTAATAGCCAAATAATTTAGTGGTGCTCTCAAAGTTCTTGCGAATGGGTGAAGGTTTTTCCATTGTGTATTCGCCAGATTCTTATAAAGTAAAAAACATAACCAGGGAAAAGGAAAAGCATCTAACAGTCATGATATAAACCAAGTTCAAATTTGAATGTGGGCCATTGATACATTGGTAGTGCCATGGAAATGACCATTGCAATTTGAATTCAAATTTTTGAGCGTTTCCAGCGACAGAAAAGACTAGAATTGAATGTTTTAGTGGTCGGATTCAATTAGTTTGGTGGTGCCGACTGTTGCAGTGTGGTCCAATGAGTTAGATGATTATTTGTAGAGAGTTTTGTACCATGAGGAGATGGGTTTATTTTCTTGAGGCATGTTGCAGGGGTCAAATCAAATGAATTTGCAAGAGTTTCATGATCTTCAGTACATTTCTAGAAGAATTACCATAAGTGAAGATTGAATTTTTTGATTTGATTGCTCAGGGTTGCTCGATTTTCCCTACAAAGTATTAATTTTTGATCTGGTTGAATTGCTTGGTGGGTGGAAATCCTAACCCTTACCTTGGTTATCCATTGCTTGTTGCATCCTAACCTGTTTGGGATTCCAAGGTAACTAGTGGTATATAGTGTTGAATTGTAGATTTTGAAGAGGTTCCAGTTTCAAAGTTCAAAAATAGTCCCTAGTTTCTGGTCCCAAGGTTTTGTAATAGTTTTTGACTTAGTGTTTGTTAATGAAAGAAGAAAGTTGTAGGTCTAAGCTATAATTTGCAAGCAGGGTGTCTTGTGATTCAATGTATACATAGAAGGAATTCATCATACTTAATACAAATATTTGACTCTTATCTCTCCTTTGTGTCAAGTCAAGTAAGCTTTGAGTTTTCTAGCTCATTACATAGTGTTTTTATGTATATATCTTCATTCTTGAGTTCTGATTTAGGATTGGATTAAACAATGCTCTAAATGAGATATGAGTTTTCCCTTGTCTATGTAAGGATGTTTTGTAAGTAGTAAAGATTAAGATAAATGTATTTATGGCTATGAATTCTCAGATACTCTCAAATCTGTGTGTCTTTGTGTCTAAGAAATCTTGCCCAATGGATGAGGCACTGACATAAATGAGTATCTCTCTTGTTAACATAGATTGATTGAGGTTATTACATTCCAAAATATTAAAATCAATAACCTTTCTAAGCTTTAAGTTGTTGGTTGTGTGGTTTTGTCACCGTATAGTAATGGAGAGTCAATGAATGTGAGGTTAGCATTTAGTACTTTCTTACTGTCAATCTATTATTGAGACCTAGTCTTTGGTGTGTGAAGTATAGTTTTCATTGGGTTAGGTGCACCCACCTTGGTTTTGCAGTGCCAGAAGTGAAGAGGGCAGTCTTGTCCCTATAGTTGGTCCAGTTACCCTAAGATCCTTGTACATTTTGGAACTAACCAATCCTAAAACTTATCAGAGGGTATATTGGCAGCCTAAGAGCATAAGCGTCCATTTTGAACACCAACAAGATGGTGACTCTACTGGGGAATGTTACACAAGTCTATAGTAACCAGTAGGTCATCATTGGAAGAAACAGGGTTATTCTTGTCCCTTGTCTTGTCAAGCTCATTTGGATATTTGTTAGTCATGAAATAGTATTGTAAGATTCCTAATATACTTGGGTGGTGACTCAAACATCTCTGCAGTAGTGCTAGTCAGTAGATTATTTATAAAATGAGTTACAGAGGTACTAGGTCTTTGAGAAAGGAGCGTCCTGAAGATAGAATGGAAGAAGGTATTCCAAGCTCTTCTAGGCCTAGTCAGACAAGGGGAGGAAAGAAGAAAAGAAATTTTTCTCATACTTGGAAAATTAAAAAGGATACAAGACAAGAAACTCAAACCAAGCCTAGTTAAGAAGAAAATATTTCAGAATATGAAGAGGCTATTGATTTGGGACTAAACCAATATGAGGATGAATTTCAAGTGGGAGATGATGAGTCTGAGACTACTCTCTCAAAATTAGAAGAAATCTTTGAAGAACTCTATGAGTTGGAAAAAGGAGTCCAAGAACAAGTTACTATCAGACAACAAAGAGAAAAGGACACAGAAGACAAAGTAAGACAAGCCATGATAAGGGCTGATCAGCTAAAGAGGTAGTTGTTAGATTTGGAGGCAATTAATTTTTTCCCAAAGCCTAAAAGAGAAGAGGAACAACCTATTGTGCAAAAAACACATGAGATAACTAGGCCTAGAGATAAGGGCAAATAGAAAGCTGTTGGAGTTCAAATCAATGAAAAAGTTTATGTGGAAGACCCATTAGAGTAAGGGTTGAGATTAGATGTAGACCTTAAGAAGGCTAGGAAGGAAAAATAAATATTAGATAAAGAATTAGAGAAGGTAGAATTGGAGGCCACTACTACAGAAATATGGAAGAAGATTGATTTTCTCAAGCATACCTCAGGACCTTCAAATGTTGCTGCTTCCTTTTTGGGACAAGGTGAAAATCATGGTAACCTTGCAACTCAGACAATTGGCATTTTGGATGCTGCTAAAATTCCTACTAGTTCAAACACAAGGACATCTACAACTCAAGGAATGGACCCACCTCAAGGAGTTCCTATTCATGAAATGTACAAACAACTTATCTTTTTTGGTATTCCTAGTTATCCTAATGTAATTCCTGATGAAATTAGAAAGAAGCTCCCAAATTTTGCTGGGAACAATGTCATCACATGTGAGGAACATCTAAAAAAATTTATGGATGTGATAGATGATTATAATGTTGAGCCTACCGATGTTGTAATGAAGTTATTTATACAATCTCTGACCGGGGATGCTAGGGACTAGTTTAGAAGATTGCCCCATGCTAGTATAGGATCTTGGAATGAATTTCAAAATTGTTTTAAGGAGCATTATGGAGATAAAACAAATGAGGGTTTTATTTTGAATGAATTCAATAACATAAAGAAAAATTAGAATGAAGAGGTCCTTGAATTTAATATAAGATTCCAAAAGGCTATGCATAGGCTCCTGCAAGTTATCAGATTAGATGATAGAGTGTGTCTTGTGACATACTTAAATAATTTTGATGCAAAGATGGGGTACCTTTTAAGGGATAAGAACCCTAGAAATCTTGGGGAGGCTTACAAGTTGGCTATCAATATAGAAAGTAATAGAAGAATATCAGGAAAATTAGGGAGAAGAGATGATTATAGGCCTCAAGTGCAAAATAAGAAAGAGATGGGAAGGTCTGCTAATTTTAAGCCAAAGGAGGAGGATAATCTAAAGAAAATTCTAAGTGCTTTAGAGGATCTAAAGCATAATGAAAAAAGAAACAATAGGGTTGTAACAAATGACCGGACTGTTTCAAGTAATTTTAGCAGGCAACCAAGAATGTAGAATTACCCATACAATACTCAGTGGAAGGATGGCAAGCCCATTTTTCTAGTTAAAAGGGATAGGCCTGATGATAGGATTCCTGATCCTTTGCAAAGAAATTCAGTCAACATGAATGATGATGTCCCATGGTGTACTACTTGTCAATCTCCTCATAGTCCAGAACATTGTGTTATTTCTCTGAATTTATCTGAGAATCAAGAACAAGATGAGGAATATGATCAGAGTGGTTGTGCAATGACTTCTTCACATGCATGGGATGAGGTTGACTCTACTGATAATGAGGAAGAAGAATTTGATGATGTTGGATGTGGTGCAGTGAAGTGTGAGGAACATGTCTCCTTAAGGAGACCCTTTGATGGGGAAATTTCTCAAATCACTACAGACATGGTCACTCAAGCCAGGAGCAATTACAATTTGAGAAACAGGATAGTTGGAAGCACAACTGGTAAGCCAGGTAGCATGTTTATCAAGAAATTAGAAAAGAGTACACAACAACATGAGGAAAAGGAGAAAGATGTCAGTGTTGTCAGTAAGGTTAAAGTAAAAAAGAAGATGGGACCTGCTGCAATACCTCAAGGTAAAGAAAACATCAGAGCTAGTTGTTCCCATACCTTAGAAGGATGATGAGTTTCTACACAAAGGTAAATTTGACTTGACTATCCAAAAGGAAAATAAAGATGTCACTGAGATTAAGGAAGACATGGGCAACCATACATATGTTCCCATTAATATGACTAAATTTCTTTCACAAATAACTATCCAAGTTCCACTTTTGGAAATGATGAGAATAGAAGAGCACAAGGTCAAGGCCTTGGATTGGGTAAATGGTGCCTCTTCTATAGAGGTCCAAGAAATGAACAGAGGTGAGAAACATGTGGCTTCTTTAGATGACACACCTAATAGTAAAAGTGAAGAAATTGTTTCTAAAATCCCTCAGAAGTATTTGGATGCAAATGTTGTAAATACTACATCAGGGATAGTTAATCCTTTTTTCTTGTCTCTTATGATAAATGGAAAATTACTAAAGAATTGCATGATTGATTTTGGAGCATCAAACACTGTCATGCCTACAGAGATCATGAAGTCATTAGGACTAAAGGTTGATACACCTCATGGGAGATGCCAAGCTATGGACTCAAGAGAAGTGCTAGTTATTGGTACCATTAAAGCTTTGCCTTATAAATTTGCAGCATTTCTTGACAAAAAACTAACTATGAGTGTTCTTGTAGTTGATATTCCTCCTCAGCATGGAATACTATTATCTATAAAATGGAGTGCTTGTATGGGAGGAAGTATTCAATGTGACTTGTCTTTTTCTACTTTTAGCATTGAAGGAGAAAGTGTGAAAGTTTCAAGGGAAACTAGAACCCCACATATGATTGAGGAGGATGAAGATGACAATATGAATTGTTTTGTTGACACCGATATTGGTTCTTTCCAAGTTTAGGAGAGAGATGTGCAAGAAAAGGTCAAGCCTGTCTTTCTGGCTGATGATGAAAATAACATGGCAGGAGGTAATGTCTTATGGACCCTGTATTTTGATGGAGCAAGCTCAAAGGAAGGTGTCTGAGCAAGAGTGCTATTGATATCCCCAATTGGTAAGACTTTCAAGTTTTCTTTCACTCTCTTGTTCCTTTGCATGAATAATGTTGCTGAATATGAGGCCCTACTGATTGGTTTGAGACAAGCATCAAAATATGGAATCAAACATCTTAGGGTGATTGGTGATTTTGAGTTAATAATTTCTCAGATTAGATCAAAGTATGCATCTAAGAATCAAAGGTTGAAATAATATAGAAATGTTGTTTGGGATGAAATTGAAGGTTTCAGTGCCTTCGGTATTGATTGGGTGGATAGAAGCCAAAACAAGATGGCTGACTTATTGGAAAACATAGCACTAAGGCTAGAGGATATTACCTTTGCAGGGATATCCAGGATTGAGTGTAAGTCTAGGCCTTCTATCCTAGACAATGTTGAGAATTGGCATGTATTTTCTGATGATCAGGATATACTAAGGTTTTTGCAGTGTGATTCTCATTTTGATGGTCAGGAGATGGATTTCAGCACATATGTTAACATCAAAAATGGAAAAGAGAATGTTCTTGGGAAGGAAGTTTTGCAATTAAGGTCAAATAGGATCCCAAGGGGATTGGTTGCTCTTGAAAGGGCATTTGATGATAAAGAAAGGACTTGTTTTCCTAAATTTGTTGATAAGATAAATGATTTGGGGGAAATAAATTTAGGAACAAGTCAAATACCTAAAACTATTTATATAGGTAAATTTTTATCCCAAAGAACTAGGAATGATCTGATTGATCTTCTCAAAAAATTTAGACATGTCTTTGCATGGTCTTATGATGATTTGAAAGCCTATAGAGAGGATCTATTCTAGCATGAAATACCATTGAAGGAAGGAACTAAACCTTTTAGGCAAAAATTAAGGTCTGTGAATCCTACCTTGGCAACAAAAATGCAAGATGAACTCAAAAGGATGATGGATGCTGGCATCATCAAGCCTGTCAGACATTCTACTTGGGTGTCAAACTTGGTTCCAGTCAGAAAAAAGAATGGTGACATTAGGTTATGTGTTGATTTTAGGAAATTGAATGTCAATTCTTTGAAGGACAATTATGGTTTGCTTAATATGGAAAATATGTTGTAGAAGGTTACTGGATCAGAGTTAATGTCCATGATGGATGGTTTCTTTGGATATAATTAGGTCATCATCAAGGAGTCAGAACAATTTAAGACTGCATTCACTACCCCTTGGGGAACATATGTTTATGTTAGAATGCCTTTTGGTCTAACAAATGCAGGAGCTACTTTTCAGAGAGCTATGGATGTGGCCTTTGCGGACTTCATAAAAAAATTTCTAGTGGTATATCAGGATGATCTCATAGGATATTCAGATAAGGAAATTCAGCATTGTGAACATCTTGAGAAGATTTTTATTAGGGCTTTGGAGTATGGTATTTCTTTGAATCCAAAGAAATGTTCCTTTGGTGTTGTGGAAGGAAAGATCTTAGGACATATTGTGTCAAAGGATGGAGTAAGAATTGACCCTAAAAGGGTTATGGCTATAGACAAGCTTTCACCACCTAGAAATGTTAAAGGAATACAGTCCTTCTTTGGGCAAGTAAACTTTCTAAGGAGATTTGTTACAAATTTTGTAGAAATCAGTATCCCTATCTCTAGGATGTTGAAAAAAGAAGCAAAGATTGAATGGAATGAAGAAGTAGATGAATCTTTCAGAAGTATCAAAAAGGCCATCAAGGATGCTCCAATTTTGAGGACACCTGATTATGGTAGGCCCATGCAGATTTTTTCTTTTGCTTCTTGTCATATAGTTGCAATAGTTTTATTGCAAAAGAATTCAGATGGATATGAACAACCCATATCATTTTTTAGTAAATCCCTACAAGAAGCCGAATTGAAATATGATATTACTAAGAAATAGGCTTATGCCTTAGTTAAAGCAGTCAAGGCTTTTAGATGTTATCTTGTAGGGGCTAAGGTGGTTGCTTATGTTCCTAGTGCTGCAATTAAGGATATATTGGTGCAACAAGAAGTTTCAGGGAAAAGATGTAGATGGATCAATAGGATCCAAGAATTTAATATTGATATCCAGATTACAAAGTTGGTAAGAGGCTTAGGTCTTGCAAAATTAATGGCACAAAGCAATTTAATTGCAAATCATGTGAATGTGTTTGAGGAAAAATAAAGGCCATATATTTGTGATATGGATTATTGTGACTGGTATAAAGATGTTATTGGTTACTTGCAAAAATTGGTCCTTCCCCTTGAAATGGATGAAAATAGAAGGAGAACTGTCAAGTTGCAATTTGCAAGGTATGCCATTATACACAGTAAGTTATGGTGGAGAACCAATGAAGGAGTATTGCTAAAGTGCATAGATCATGAGAGGTCTGAGTCTCTGTTAAAGGAAATGCACCAAGGTGTTTGTGGAGGACACTATATGGAAAAGACCACAGTTCACAAGATCCTTAGGTCTAGATTTTTGTGGCCTACAATTTTTAAGGATATACATCAGTTTGTAAGAAGGTGTGATGCATGTTAGAGATTCACTGGAAAGTTGAAATTTAATGGAAATTTGCCACTCCGACCTATTGCAGTTCAGGCTCCTTTCCAAAAGTGGGGTATTGATTTTGCAAACAAGTCTAGTTGTGGAAATTCTTACATACTAGTGGCAACAGACTATTTTACCAAGTGGGTTGAAGCTATCCCTACTAGAAAGGCTACTAGCAAAGTGGTGGCAGATTTTATGATGCAGAACATCCTTACCAGGTTTGGTTGCCCAGAGGTAATTGTGGTTGATAATGCAATGTGCTTTAGATCACAGGAATTTAGTGATTTTTGTCAGCAATATGGGATACACCTTTCATTTTCTTCCCCATATCATCCACAAGGAAATGGTCAGGCTGAGTCTAATAACAAAAGTTTGATTAAGATTCTCAAGAGAGTGTTGGACAAGAATAAGAAAGCCTAGGACTCAAAGTTATGGTGGGCACTATGGGCTGACAGGGTAACTATAAAGAAGGCCATAGGTTGTGCTCCATTTGATTTGGTATATGGAATAAATTCTACATTTCCTCAAAATAATCTATTATAGATGTATAAGTTTATCCAAGCATATGATGAAGACTTGAATGATGAGATGAGAGTAAGGATGGATGAGCTGATCCAATTGGAAGAGGTAAGGAGAGATGCACATGAAAGAAATGAAACATTGCAAAGACAATGTAAGAATTTGTTTGATAGAAGGGCTACTCAAAGGATTTTTGAAGTTGATGACCTTGTCCTGATGTGGAATGCAAAGTTGGAAGATAAGGTGAAGCATGGAAAATTTGAACCAATTTGTTTGGGCCCTTATCTTATTGAAAGTAAATGGGGGACAAATTCTTATGTCCTGAAAGATTTAACTGGTCGTACTTTGGAATTGCCTATTCATGGACAATTCCTAAAGTGTTAATTCTCCTAAAGTATCTTTTCCATGAGTAGTAGTTTAGGTTTTCCCTTGTATAGTCATCTATTTTTAATTTTTGGGTCAAATTTTTTGAGTTGGTCTTCTCTTCTAGGAGATTCTAGTTTCTCATTGCATCTATAGGAGATACACGTCCACGAGTATGAGCCACTGTTAGCACTGGTAAAAATTTTAATGGCTGCATACCCTTTTTCCTGGCCTTTGCATCCTTTTCCCTTGTCTCTAGTTTAGGCCCTAGGTGAAAATTTTGAATTTCTAGCCATTACTAAGAAAAACCCTAGTGTGCCCTGGCCCTGTTCTAATTTTGTGTTACTTTTTTAGGCCACTAAAGTCCTAAATAGTGCATGTGCTAATTATTGACCACTTTGTCACATGATTGTGTGAGCATTTTTCATGTTATGTGATCTTGTGACTAAGGTTTTATTTTTGGGCCCCTTTAATATTTGCCGCTATGCCTAAGTCTCCCTAGTTAATATTTCCTAAGTTTAGAGCCCGACGGGTTTAATATTTTCCTAAGTCCCAGTGCTTGATATTTCCTAATGTTTTTGGCCTTTGTATTTTCCTGGGCCTAGCCTCTCTGACACCATCTCAATCTAATGGTGGGCGCATCTTCTCATGAGCCATATCAGAGGCATGCGATCTTAAAACCGCCATTGATTTCCTTTATGACATTGCCTTTCTTTTGAAAGCGGGTCCACATGCTAGGTGTGTTGATTTGGTGGTATTTGATTGGTCCATGGGTGAATGACTAGATATACTATCAGTGGGACCTAATTTTTTAAAACTTAGAGGGTTCTGACATCCATAGTTGATCAATGGTTCGTGTAAGTTCTCATGAGATGTGTCAGAGCTTTGAGATCTTACGCCAGCCGTCGATGTTACTTTATTCTCAGGTGACAGTATTAAGGTGGGTCTGAATGCCAGATGGTTTTTATGTGCCATGGTGTGCTAAGTTGTCTATTTTTCATTCATCTGTGTGGTGATGAATTGGATTGTGTCAGTGGGGCCAAGGATTTCCAAGTTCCAGTAGTTCTAACAATGACAGAGCATCGACGGTTGGTGTATGAGTTGAAGGGTTTTTTTTGACACACCAGATCATGAGATAGCTATTGATTTCATTTAGCGTTAGAGGGTTATCAGAGTAGGGTAAGATTCTTCATTTGATGGTTGTCTTATGATCTGATGGAATCTTTTGGCTCTATGTGAAGATGAGACAACCGTCGATCTTCTTGATGCGGGCCCAGTAAAATTTCTCAATCTATTTGGCAGTTTGGATAAAGTTTTGGTGGTTCTGACAAATGTCTACTTTGTTCGCTAGTTCGCATGATGTTTTGGTGAAGGGTCTAAAGAATTAGAGATTTGGTGAATAGTGTTCATGTAATAGCCAAATAATTTAGCAGTGCTCTCAAAGTTCTTGCGAATGGACGAAGGTTTTTCGGTCGCGTATTTGCCAGATTCTTATAAAGTAAAAAACATAACCCGAGAAAAGGAAAAGCATCTAACGGTCACCATATAAACCAAGTTTAGATTTGAATGTGGGATGTTGATACATTGGTAGCACCATGGAAATGACCGTTACAGTTTGAATTCAAATTTTTGAGGGTTTCCAGTGACAGAAAGGACCAGAATTGAATGTTTTAGTGGCCGTATTCAATTAGTTTGGTGGTGCTGACTATTGCAGTGTGGTCCAGTGAGTTAGATGATTATTTGCAGAGAGTTTTGTAACATGAGGAGATGGGTTTACTTGCTCAAGGCATGTTGCAGGGGTCAAATCAGATGAATTTGCAAGAGTTTCATGATCTTCAGTACATTTCTAGAAGAATTACCATAAGTGAAGATTGAATTTTTTGATTTGATTGCTCAGGGTTGCTCAGTTTTCCCTCCAAAGTATTAATTTTTGATCTGGTTGAATTTCTTGGTAGGTGGAAACCCTAACCCTTACCCTAGTTATTTGTAGCTTGTTACATCCTAACCTGTTTGGAATTCCAAGGTAACCAGTGGTATATAGTGTTGAATTGTAGATTTTGAAGAGGTTCCAGTTTCAAAGTTCAAAAACAGTACCTAGTTTCTAGTCGCAAGGTTTTGTAATAGTTTTTGACTCAGTGTTTTTTAATAAAAGAAGAAAGTTGCAGGTCTAAGCTATAATTTGCAAGGAGGGTGTCTTGTGATTCATTGTATACATAGAAGGAATTCATCATACTTAATACAAATATTTGACTCTTGTCTCTCGTTTGTGTCAAGTCAAGTAAGATTTGAGTTTTCTAGCTCATTACATAGTTTTTTTATGTATATGTCTTCATTCTTGAGTTCTGATCTAGGATTGGATTAAACAATGCTCTAAATGAGATATGAGTTTGCCCTTGTCTATGTAAGGATGTTTTGTAAGCAGTAAAGATTAAGATAAATGTATTTATGGCTATGAATTCTCAGATACTCTCAAATCTGTGTGTCTTTGTGTCTAAGAAATCTTGCCCAATGGATGAGGCACTGGCATAAATGAGTATCTCTCTTGTTAACATACATTGATTGAGGTTATTACATTCCAAAATCTTAAAATCAATAACCTTTCTAAGCTTTAAGTTGTTGGTTGTGTGGTTTTGTCACCATATAGTAATGGAGAGTCAATGAATGTGAGGCTAGCATTTAGTACTTTCTTACTATCAATTTGTTATTGAGACCTAGTCTTTGGTGTATAAAGTATAGTTTTCACTGGGTTAGGTGCACCTGCCTTGGTTTTTTGTTGCTAGAAGTGAAGAGGGAAGTCTTTTCCCTAGAGTTGGTCCAGTTACCCTAAGATTCTTGTACATTTTGGAACTAACCAATCCTAAAACCTATCGGAGGGTATATTGGCAACCTAAGAGCATAAGCGTCCATTTTGAACACCAACAAGGTTCATTATGCATTTCCTCAACTTCCTCATAGGCCAAATTATTTCTACCATTACCTCAAGTCTTCTTTCCAAAGTTACTACATTCAAAGGCTCTATGTCCTTCTTCCCCACATTTGTAATAAGTACCTTTAAACCAATATTTCTCTTCTCTTTTCCCACTATTTTTATTCCTAGAGTAACCAATATAGCTACCTCTAGAGTAGTTACCTCTTCTACCAGCAGGTTCATCTTTCCATCCTTAATTTATCTTGTACTGCATTGTCAGATCTACTACTTTCTCCATAAGATCTACCTCTACTTCTCTAAAATATGCCACCTCTTCCTCTTTGTCAATCATTCTTCAGCTGTTAAAGCAAATTGGTATGCTTCTTCCACACTATCTATTTTAACATAACTGATATCATCTTGAATCGATGTCCTTAGGCCATTCAGGTATCTAGCCACCTTCTCAACTTCATCATCCACATGTCTAGATCTGATATCTAGTTTATAAAATTCCTCAGTATACTCTTTCACACTCATGTCCTTTTGTCTCAAATTTTGCATTTTTCTCATCAGACTCACTTGGTAGTTAGCTGGAAGAAACTTCTTCTTCATCTTTCCAAGCATTTTCATCCATGTCTTGATCTTTTCTTTTCCTCTCTTCTATATATTGGTTTGCAAATGATCCCACCAAAGAGATGCATGACCTTTCAACTTTGTGACTGCTATCTTAACCTTCTTATTATCAGGAGTACCTTCATACTCAAAGTATTTATCCATATCAGAGATCCAATCCAAAAGTACATCAGTCTCAAGTCTCCCATCATAGAAAGAAACTTCAACTACAGGTCTAGAGCTAGCCTTAGACAAAACTCTCAAGAGTCTTTCCTCATCTTGTTCTACTTCAGGTTCAGGATTAGGTGCTACTTCTTCTTCATCACTAACATATTCAAGATGTGTGTCTCTTCTCTAGGAAATCTCTACAACTTCAAGCCTAGTTGCAATCTCCCTCGACATATCCATGATAGCATTATCATTTCCTCTACCATGAACCATCTTGACAATCAAGTTCTAGCAAGATCATAACTTTCAGCAAGTTATAGGTCAGATCTCAGATCTTCCACCCTACAACCAATCCAATAAGGTTCTCCATAATCCAATCCACAAGAAAGAACTTTTCTTTGATACCACTTAATGCAAGGGCAGGGAAGGTGAAGGTAGAATCAGGGTTAATTGATACTGCTTAAACCTACTAACATGCCCTATAAAGAGTTACACATGTAAGCAATATATAAACCACATGAAATCAGTGAAGACACAATGAATATAAGACAAGAAACTGGTAACAACACTAGTACAATTATATTAAAATCTTCAACAAGCATGACTGTGAGGCCTTCTTAGTTTCGGCCTTATACAATGAGAATTATGAATTCAAAGTCTTAGCTCACATATTATCTTCTCTTCTACTTCTACTAATCTTCTACTACCACCATCTCTTTTACTAAATAACCTAAGCTCCAAATATATAGCTAGCAAAGCCACAAGTCAGTCAGTCAGGCATTTAATTACATTATAGGTCCACTTAGGAAGAGAAACCAAAACTAAAGAGAGAAATAACAAAACACATTGCGAAGCCACATTTAGGTCCACACATGATCCAAGAACATATCCCAAACATTGCAAGATCCAATTTCCCCACACAGAACTGCACAAGATGAAATACCACACGTTTCATGTGAAACTGGGGGTGAATCGATGCCCGAGGAAAATGGTGATAACTTCTAGATCCAAATGAATTAGGATGTGTGCTCTTAGGATAATATCCAAGAATAGGTCCAAAACATTGCATTAACTTTGCAAGGCAAGAAACCAATAGTAGCAATGACTACAAAAAAACAATAGATAGGTATAGGAAATTAAAAAAAAAATTGGTGATGCAAGATTGCTCAAGACCCAAGATGCTCCTGCATCAACTAGAAACTAATGAAGACAAAAAAAACTAACAAGATACTATATCTATAGCACAACAAGAAAAGTTACCTAAGCATACACTACAAAGTACTAAAGAAATATTGTAGGAGATAAATAAGAAAGAAGTATTATGAATCACTGGAAAGAACTCCATATCATCTTAACAACAACACCTACCAATCAATCACTCAACCAACCAAGATCCATCATCGAAGAAGAACCAAGAAACTAAAGATACCAAAAGTAAAGACAAATAAAAAAGTGATACTGGTAAACATGAGAAAACATTCCAGGCACCAATAGAGTTAGATAAAGAAGAATCAAGAAAAATAAATGATAGGGATGAGAAGAAAGAGAAAGAGAAGAAGAAGAAAGAGAAAGAGAAGAAAGATGAAGACAATAATAATGATGAGGAAAATAAAGATTCTTGATAAGGAGAAAAAGGAATCCAAAGGAAAATAGAAGCATGAGGATACCAACAAAGATGAAGATGACAAAGAAGACATCGACAACCCCCAGTTTGAGATACTAAAGAAATATCTAAGGAAAATGAAGAATAATAAAGATAAAGAAGAATTTGCAAGAGTGTTACACTTAAATGAAAAATTGGACAAGAAAAAGGACAAGAAGCTAAGGAGAAGAGTTCTTACCAGAAAACTTAATATATTTGAAAATTTAATGCCATATGTAAATGTTGATGACTAAGACTCACTAGAGTAGCAGTTAAAGGTATACATAGATCATATTAGTGGATCTAGAACTAATTTTTGAGTAGCACCCCACTCATGAAGCAACTAAGATATTAGAAAATCAACTTGTATATAAGTTATTGACAAAGATAGCAGCTTTGAATTTGAATTATCAAAAGCCATTGAAGTTTTGAAAGGAATTTTGTCAAGGCAAAATCAATGTATAGTGAATTATGTAATTTTGATTAATTTACCAAGGATGCAGATAGTAAAATTATTGGATCTCATAATGAGCTAGTGCAACATATCAGAAACCTATAGCCGACAATGACAAATTTTGTAGAGCATTCGACAAAGTTGTGAGAATTAATTACAAAGGAACAAGAATTTATAGCAGAGAAAGACAAGTTACATATGAGGATTTTTGAAGTACAATCTATCATTACACCTCACATAGCTACAATTCAAGCCAATATAGAAGAAGTAGTGAACATTGTACAAACACCAAAACTTAGTTATGTAGACAAATTTGAAGATCTAGTGTCTAATTTGAATGAACATATAATTGGTTTAACTACATTGAATGATTCGTGGAACACTATTTTGTAGAATCCAAGAGATAGGTATAAGTTCATCAGAGAAAAACTAGAGAACATGTACACCTTGAAAAGCATATCTATCATTTGACATTGATTTTCAAAAGGTGGAGAAGTAAGGAGAAGTAAGCACAAAAGAAAAAGAAAAAACAAAAAAGATGATAAAATTATCATAGGGGGAGATACCAACAACAAAGATAATGACAGAACAATTTTGAAGAGTCAAAGAAGAATCAGATTTTTTTCCACCAATGCCAAAGGGGGAGATTGTGTTAGAAAGTAAATTCCACCAAGATAACTAAGAGGGGTGGGGGGGGTGAATCATTTATTAGATAATTATAACTTTTATCAACTTCAATAGCATTAAACCATGTAAGCAATATAATTACCAACCATAGAAAGATATTCATACACAATAACACAAGATATGTTGACTAGGGAACCTCTTGATCAAAGAGTAAACCTCGGTGGGAATGATGCCCACAAAAGATGCACTAATATTAATATTGCCTGTGAAAGGATGGACTCTATTAGGAGTCTTATGAAATACATTCAGTACATATGAATCCTTATTAGGAGATTTTGAATCCCTGTTAAAAGATTCTAACCTTGTTAAGAGTTATGGAAGACATAAGGACCCACTACCCAAATAGCTTCAGGGTAAGATCACTGAACACACTATCCAAATAATCTTTGTATTAATCAATAGAATAATATGCTACCTCTTCTCTGACTATGCCAAACCACACTCACTGTTACACCAAATCTCAATTTTAGATCTATGTACCTCGCATGTCTTCTCAAATTCACTTTCAAATTTAGCTCTTTTCTTCAATTCATGCATACATCATCACATCCAACCATATTTTAACAAGGAAACACATTCCTTCCTTTGTACCACACTCAAATAATTACAAATGAGTCAGTATACAATTACAACATAAAAGTTTCCACACGCTACATCAAAATTACACAAAACTGTCAGCTTCCAACTACAATAATTCTTCACTCATGTGACCTCAAAGTTTTCAATGTCATCCACATCACTATCAATGTGTCTTCAACTTCCCTTTAACTACACAAAACCAGATTCCATCCCGATTAGGAGATATCATCTGATTTCCACAAACCGCTACTCAGGAACACTTCCTAAATACTACTTCCACCAAAATGCTCATAACTTCCATGAATGAATGAATTAATATCTATGCTCTTAACCATAGACATATAACATATCAAATAATATATCCTCAATATCACATAGCTCCAACTACAATATCCCATGTGCACTAATTCAAACTCCATCTACTTCTCTGCAAGTCTCCAGTAAATCACTGTGTTGACATCAATGATAATCATAGTCATGAATGCAACAAAAACTACTACAGAATGGCTGCCAAACATTTAGCATTCATTTCTAACAATATCCCCCATTACAATTGATGACAACATAGATGAAAAAACATCCAATGTTCCAAAAAACCAATACTGCAACACTGCTGCTCTGAAAAAGCTTTCAAGTCTTCTTCATCAATCAAATCTTGCTTCATTATCCTATTCAGTTCTCTCCAACAGATGTTTTAGATGGTTTTTCATGTATACTTCTCCCCCATTGACATCAATGACATAAATTTCATCATTATGTCAACAACAACTCCAATGTCAAAAGACACTATTCAGAAAATACATTCACTAGAGTCCTCATGACTCAACTCAGATACACATACTCCCCCATAAAGGAAGTACCAACATCCAGTCTAGAAGAAAGATAAGGGTCATATACCACTGGATGGATGCAACCAACTACATCACTTCTCAAAAGTAGGCTAGGGAATAACCCCAAGCATACCTCTCAGATACTCAAATGTATCCTTAGGAAAAGGCTTTGTAAATATATTTACTATCTACTCCTTTGTACTTATGTACTCAAGTCTAAATTCTTTCTCAGCAACTTTCTCTCTTACAACATGATACTTAATCTGTATATGCTTTGTCTTAGAATGTAATACATGATTCTTAGACATACTAACTATGTTGGTGTTGTCACAACGTATGACAACATGTTCAACAAAATTTATTCCAATATCCTTCAGCATTTGCTTCATCCAAATTATCTGGTTACAATTTTTTTTGCTGCTACATATTCTACTTCTACTATGCTCTGTGAGATAAAATTTTTCTTCTTACTTATCCAAGAAACCAATCTTCCTCCAAGGAAAAATGCTCCACTGTTGGTGCTTTTCTTATCATCAACCCTGCCTCCCCAATTAGCATCTGTATATGCACATAGGGTAAAGTCATCAGATTTTTCATACCACAATCCATAGTCCATTGTGTCTCTTAAATATCTCAATATCCTCTTTACTACTACATAATGTGATTCTCTAGGTTCAGCTTAAAATCTTGCTACAATTCCAACTGAATGTGCTATATCAGGTCTTGTATGTGTTAAATACTATAATCCTCCAATCATAGATCTATATTTCTTTTCTTCTACTACAGGAGTCTCATCTATGCTAGATAACTTATGTCCAGTCACCATAGTGTTCCAACTAGTTTACAATTCTCCATTCCAAATATTTTCATCAGGTCATTTAGGTACTTTGTCTAACTTACAAAGATACCATCATTGTTTTGTGTTATCTACTATCCCAAAAAGTATTTCATTTCACCAATCATACTCATTTCAAATTTAGTCTTCATTTCATCAGCAAATTTGTCACTAGCTTCATATTCTCCTCCAAAAATAATGTCATCAACAAAAATAGCTATAACCAACAAACCATTCTCAGTTTCTTTTGTGTACAGATTGCTATTAGTTATTCCTTTTGTAAATCCCAACTTTAACAAATACTTGTCCAATCTTGCATACCAAGTTCTAGGTGCTTGTTTAAGTCCATACAAGGCTTTCTTTAGTTTACATATTGTTAGCACCTTGAAAAAATTTCATGGCTCTAGCCCTTTTCTTCTGGTCTCTGCAGTCATTTTTCAGGTCTCTGGCATTAGACCTTGGTTCAAATTTTTGAAAAACTAGCCGTTACTTTAAAAACCCTTTGTCTTGCCTCGGCCCTGTTCTAATTTGTCATTACTTTTGGGGCCACTTAAAAATCCCTTTAATGCATGTGCTAAATCATTATCCCCCTTTGTTGCATGATTACGTGAACCTTTTTTATGCTACGTGATCTTGCGACTAAAGGTTTTATACCCCCAACGGCCTTTAATTTTCCTAAGGCCTAGCACTAATATTTTTCCTAAGTCAGTGTTTTAATATTTCCTATGTTTTGGCTTAATATTTTCCTGGGCTCAGCCTTCTGACACCATCTTGATCTAATGGTTGTCATGAAAGCGCAAGGGTTTTGTTAGAGGCCTGCACTTTTGTGACAACTGTTGATTCATTTCCATGATGAAGCCTTTCTTTGCAGGCAGGTCCATTGCTATGTGTACACAGTTGGTAGTATATGATTGGTCCATGTATTAACACATTGGAAGTTGTAAGTGGGACCTAGTTTCTAGATGCGTCAGAGGGTCCTGACATTGTTAGTAAATTAGCGGTGGGCATAAGTTCTTATGAGATGTGTCAGAGGCTTAAGATCTTGCGCAAATCATTGATTTTGTATCCTGTTAGAGGGTTGTTAGGGTAGGGTAAGATTCTTCATCTGACAATTGTCTCATGATTTGAAGGAATCTTGAAGGTCTATGCAAAGATGAGACAACCGTCGATCTTCTTGATGCGGGCCTAGTATAATTTCCTTAGTCTTTTGGCAGTCCTGATAAAGTGTTTGGTAGTTTTGATATATTACAAGGGTTTCTCTTATTTGCATGGAAAGGTGGCAGTACTCTAAATGTTTGGGTGATCTAGAGAATAAGCATTCACATTGTCACTAAATTAATTGGTGGAGGTAAAAAATGTTCTGCGAACTAGCAGAAACCTTTTGTCACCAATTCGCTAAATAAGGACCAAGGTTAGTTGTTTCCCTTTGACTGCTAAGTCACTGAGTTAGACGATGAGTTAAGATTTTATTTCATGAATAAGAAATTCTTTGTTGCATGTTTTCTAGGAGTTAACCCAAGGGTGGTAGTTGAGTTAAGGACTTAAAGCCCACGAAATAAAGGAATCTGATGGTCATGACTTAAAGATAGCTTAGATTTAAATATCGACCACCGACTCACTGCAGGCTCCATGAAAGTGACCGTTATGATTCAAATTCAAATTTTTGAGGGTTTCTCAATGATAGAAAGGACCAAAATTGAATGCTTTCATGGCTGGATTTGATTTGTTTGGTGGCACTTGCTATTGCAATATGGTCTAGGGTGTTCCATGATTGTCTACAGGGGTCTGTACTGTGTTTTTTGTGCTTGAGGCATGCTGTAGGTGGCTGAATAGGTTGACATTTTGGGCATTTTTGTGGTTCTTAGTACCTTCTTAGTGATATTTTTCATGATTGAGGATCACTCTAGGATCTTTCTTCTCCTTGTTGCCTAGGTTTCTTCCCTTGTAATAAATTTATAATCATTTCTAGTTGGTTGGGTGGTTGAAACCCTAACCCTAGTCACCCGAAGCTTGATGCATCCTCTTTGAGGATTCCAAGGTGACTAGTGGTGGTATATATGGTAGAAATTTTGATTTTTTAATGGTTCCAAAACTTTCTTTTTGGTCCATGGTTGTTGATGGTATTATACTGAGTAAGGAGAGCCTAGATTTTGGGTCTGTTTCTTTGGCATTTTGCTATTTGATAATGTATTGATTTTGCAACTCTTAATGAGAATATAGTTGAATTCCAATCTCATAGTGGTGTATGTCTTTTTGTTTTGTTCTTGAGCTCATATATGTTAATTTCACAAAGTGGGTTAGTATATGGTAAACAAAGAGTATTTTGAGATTATCTTTGAGCTCCTAACAAAGTTAGGATTAAAGTCTTTTAGGTAGTCTTAGTGAGTTCATGGCTTGATAGGAATTTGATTTCTTGATATGTGAGTGAGAGGGATAATAGGAAAAGCACTTATCCTAAATTCAATTGTGTTTGAGTTAAGGTCTTCCGTTGATGTATACTATTAGGTGACTCTATGCCTTGGTTAAGGCACTAATCCTTTCTCTAGAGGCAGTCCATCATCATCAATCACACACACACATTCAAATGATAAAATCTTTAATCAATTAGTAAGGGATACAGTTCTATAATATTTTGTGATTCCTTTGAAAAAGTGAATCAAGGGTACACCCACCTGAGCATTAAGGCTCAAAGTGTAGGAGGGTCTTGTTGATCCTTTTTAATTGGCCCTCTTCCTTGTAGACTTTGGAGTGGTGATAGAGTCAAAGTTATATTAAATTTATCCATCAAAGTATAAATCTACAAGTTGAAGATCGAAGGGAACTCCCAATAAAATGGTGACTCTACTGGGGAGAGTCTAGAGATAAAGGTTTACAAAGTGCACTCTTGTTTTCCTATTGTATTTAGTTAAGGTTTTCCCACTTTGGTGGGTGGTGACTCAAAAGGTTAGAACCAGTGTCATATTGTAAAAGATGGACAAGAGAAGGAATACTAGGTCCTTTGTCAAAAAGAATCCAGAGGTCACTTTGGAATAGTTACCTAGATAGGAGAAGAAGAGTTGGATCAGAAGGAATGGTGAGCCTACTAGTGCTCCCATAAGAGAACAAAGAAATACCATATGTAGAGAAACACATGTTTCCTCAAGTGAGGAAGGTTCACAAGACAGAGTTTCTAGATCAGATGGTGGTTTCTCTGAAGATAGATTTTATGATACCCCAGAGGCTGTATTTCAAGACAAGGGTCCATTACCTGCAGGTTAGGATGAACAAGCCAGAGAGATGGGTTTGGAGATTGATTTAGACCTTGATGAGAATAATTTCATAAGGGAGCCCATGAGACCACAATAAGTGCATTTCCCATATCAGCATCCTACTGATGTGGAAGTGTCATCAAGCTTTGAAGACAACATGATAGATCCACATGACCTAAATGCACTTAGGTTGCAGTTGGTAGAGCAAGATGCCATATACAAAAGGTTACAAGAGGAGAGAGAGGCTAAAAAAGTAAATACTCTACTAGAGAGGCAGTCTCTTTTAATAAAAATTAATGAAATGAAGGAGAGAAACAAGATGCTTGCTTATGCTCCTAGGGTGTTGCAGCATGACATTTTTGGTGATCTTGAATCTCTAGGAAGTGAGCAGGAACGCTTGTTGCAAGACCATGAGTTTGATGAAGAGGGCCCTATGATCAGCCAAGTGCAAAGTTATGTTCCTTTGCCTAAGGATAATAATGTACATGAGATCACTAGGCCTACTGTAGTTATTAATGAAAAAGGAAAGCAGAAGATGGTGGGTGTCCAAGCAAGCAAACCGGTGACAATACCAGGGATCCCACCACCTAAATCAAATAGGGAGACAGAGATAGAAAGAAAAAGAAAAGAGGATGAAGCTCTTGGTCAAGAGTTGGAAAGAGCTGAAGTTGATGCTGCTATTGTAGAGAAAAGAAGAAAGATCTAGTTCTTGAAGGCTTCATCAGCTAATGTTCATGGCCCTTCTACTACTAAACTAGGTATGTCATCTATGAACACTACTGTTCCACTTAGCAATGCTACTACTAGTAATCTAATTCCTAATGTATCTACCAAATCATTTGTTGATCCTAATAGACAGTCAAATGTGCAAGTGGGTGGGAATGTAGATAAAAATAATAATTCTAGTGGGAACACTAGTTTAGGATTTCAAAGAAGACCTATGCAACTAGAAAGCTATAGGCAAATTAGTTTTGATGGGATACTAGGCTACCCAAATGCTTTTCTGAATGATATAAGAGAGAAGGTACCTAAGTTTTCTGGTAATAATGCTATTAGTTGTGAGGAGCATCTTAGGTTATTTGTTGATATGCTTAATGATTATGAGGTAGAGCATGAGGATGTAGTCATGAAATTATTTGTTCAATCTCTAATGGAGGATGCTAGAGATTAGTTTAAGAGACTTCTTGATAAATGTATTGATACTTGGGATTCCTTTGAGAGATGTTTCAAAGAGTAGTATGGTGGTAGGCCTAATGCTAGTTTCATGTTGAATGAATTCAATACCATAAGGAAAAATTAGAATGAGTCTGTAGTTGAATTCAACATGAGATTTTAGAAGGGTATGCATAAGTTGTTCCAAGTTATGTAGTTAGATGACAATGCCTGTTTAACTACATACTTCAATGCATTTGATGGAAAGATGGGATACTTGTTGAGGGACAAAGAACCAAGAACTCTTAGAGATGCTTTTAGGATTGCTGTCAATATTGAGAACAATATGAAGATATCAGGGAAGTTAGGTTGGAAGAGAGATGACCCTAAGTTGTTTGGGGACAAGAAATACAAAAAAGAAAATGATAGGAATGTTGGAACTAGGAGGCCAGAAGAAGAAAAATTGGATAAGTTTTTCAATGCATTGAAATATTTGAAGGCACCTACAAATAGGAACATCAGTGCTCCTACCAATGAAAGGCCTTAGTTCAACAACCATTTCAATAAGTAGAATAGATTGCATAACTACCCCCACAACACCCAATGGAAGGATGGCAAGCCTATTGTCCCTATTGCAAGAAATAACAATGACAGAGGTGTCCTTGACCCTCTAAAAAAGGCTTCAATAAATTTCATGGAGGACATACCTTGGTGTGTTGCATGCCAGTCCCCTCATTCTGCAGAGCATTGTGTGGTTGCACATTCTATGGCTGCAAATCAAGATTGTGGCAATGAGTAGATAGATCAAGAAGAAAATCAAGATGATTTTGGATGCAACATGGCTACTTCATATCTAGGATATGAAGATGATTCTTATTTTGATGAAGAAGAAAATGTAAATGTGAAGAGACACACTCAGGCCCTTTTTCATGAAGAGGTTTTTTTTGATAGTGAAGACATTGATAAGAAGACATGTAACATGAACTCTTCTTCTGAATCAGTAAATTTAAAAAGACCTTCTAGAGAAGAGATGGATAGGATTACTATAGAAATGATTTCCCAAGTGCAAACTAGAGGCATGATGGAAAGAGATACAAATGGAAAAGCTACAGGAATGTTTATAAAGAGTGCTAACTCTAGAGAACCTAATGAGAACAAATCAAAAGGTGATCACATGGTGAAATTCAAGAATGTAAAAGGTAAGAATTGTGAACCTAAGGGAGTTGGAGTTGAAAGATTTTCTAGTGAAATTGAGAAGCCAGTTAACACAATGGCTAAGATTGAAAAAATGAGGGTGGCCAATACACCTAATGTATCAGATAAGCAAAAGGATACATGGGCAATGCAGATTGAGATTCCTCACTCTGCTCTTGTTGATATGTTAGCTATATTGTCTCAAATTACAGTTAAGGTTCCATTGTTAGAATTGTTGAGGATCCCTGAACACAAAGATAGAGCTATTGCATGGGTAGATAATGTTCACAACAATGATGTTGCATGCAATGGATCTCAGGATAAAGCTTTGAAAGGAGTTACTACTTAGGGAACTGTATCTCAAATTCCTCCTATATATTTGGATAGTTCTTTCAATGCTAGCCTTGAGAACATTGATCCATTCTTTTAAAGTGTCCTTGTGAATGGAATGAAATTAAGAAATTGTATGATTGATAGTGGTGCCTCTAATACTGTTATGCCTCTTAAGATTATGGAAAAGTTGGGCCTAAAAGTTGATATAGTTCAAGGCAAATGTTGTGCAATGGATTAGAGGGAGGTACCAGTCATTGGGACTATCAATGCAATGCCATATAGGCTGGCAACATATCTAGAGAAAGAGTTAACAATGAGTGTTTTGGTGGTGGACATCCCTCCTCATTATGGGATGCTACTATCTAGAAGGTGGAGTGCTTCCATGGGTGGAATTTTATAGTGTGATCTATCCTATGACACTTTCAAGATTGATGATTAGTTTGTCAAGATTAATCAAGAGCCAAGAGTATGCCACATGATTGAGAGGAATATTGACAATGAGACTACATGTTTTGTAGATACTGATATTAATGATTTTAGGGTAGAGATCCCTATACTTGAGAAGGAACCTATTTTGTCACCTATCTCTTTTGAGATAAGTGTTAATTCTATGAAGGGTGATTTGTGGGTAATGTACTTTGATGGTACAAATTGCAAAGATGGAGCAGGAGCAAGTATTTTACTTATTTCTCCTAATGGAAACACCTACAAGTTCTCTTTCACATTGAATTTTTTATGTACCAACAATATAGCAGAGTATGAGGCATTGTTGTTAGGACTGAGGTTGGCACAAAGACATGGTATTAATTGTTTAAGTGTTGTTGGTGATTCTGAGTTGGTGGTGACCCAAGTCAGGTCAGTATATGCTTCCAAGAACAAGAGGTTAAAACAATATAGGAATGTAGTTTGGGATTTGATTGAATGTTTTGATGCCTTCAATATTGAGTGGAAGGATATGAGTAACAATAAGATGGTTGATTGTTAGCCAATATTGCAATCAATCCCACTGATATTACTTTTTTTGGTATCTCTAAAGTTGAAATTCAGGCTAGGCCTAGTGTACCAGACAATATTGAAAATTGGCAAGTTTTTGATGATGATAATGATATCTTAAAGTTTATGAGTTGTGAAGATCAGTATCATGGTTAGGAATTTGATTATTCAGCCTTGGTTGAATCAATAGAAGGAAAAGAGGTTGTCTTTGGCAATAAAGTTATTCAACTTAGAACTAGCAAGGTGCCCAAGGGGCTTGTTGTTTTGGAGACTGTCTTTGATAACAAGGATAGAGTTCAAAAGAATATCAAAAGAGATGATCATGCTGATCTAGAGGAGATAAATCTTGGAACACATGAGGCACCTAAGAAGGTATACATTGGTAGGGACATGTCTCACAATGTGAGAAAATCTTTGATTGAATTATTGAGAAAATTCAAGCATGTTTTTGCATGGTCATGTGATGATTTGAAGCTTTATAGAGAGGACTTGTTTCAGCATATTATTCCTTTGAAAGAAGATGCTAAACCTTTCTGGAAAAAACAAAGGCCTATTAATCCTACTTTAGCACCCAAGATGCAAGAAGAGTTAATGAAGCTGAGAGATGCTAGAATTATCAAGCCTATAAGGCACTCTTCTTGGGTTTCAAACCTTGTTCCTATGAGAAAGAAGATTGGTGACATCAGGCTTTGTGTGGACTTCAGGAATTTGAACATCAGCTCATTAAAGGATAATTATTGTCTGCCCAATATGGAAGCTATGTTGCAGAGAGTAACTGGATCAGAATTGATGTCTATGATGGATGGTTTCTTTGGTTACAATCATGTAATTTTCAAAGAATTAGAATAGTTTAAGACAAATTTTATAACACCTTGGGGGACATATGTTTATGTGAGAATGCCTTTTGGTCTCACAAATGTTGGTGCAACTTTTTAGAGAGCAATGGATGTTTCTTTTTCAGATTTTATCAATGATTTCCTTGTTGTTTATCAAGATGATTTAACTACCTATTCCAAGAAGGAAGAAGACCATTGTACTCATTTAGAGAAAATATTCATGAGGGATTTGGAATATGGCATTTCATTAAATCCAAGGAAATGTGCTTTTGGTGTCACTGAAGGTAAGTTGCTTGGACACTTAGTTGGGAAGCAAGGAGTTAGAATTGACCCTAAGAGCGTAGTAGCTATTGATAAAATTCAGAGACCAAAGAATGTTAAAGGGATTCAATCCTTCTTTGGTCAGGTCAATTTCTTAAGGAGGTTTGTGACAAACTTTGTAGAGGTTACTAGACCTATTTCTAAGATGTTGAAGAAGGGATCTCAAATCAATTGGGAGGGTGAGCTTGATGAGGATTTTAAAAATATCAAGCAGGCTATCAAAGATGCACCAGTGCTTAAGGCACCTGATTATAATGTCCCAATGCACATCTTTTCCTTTGCATCTTTTCACACTATTGCTACAGTTTTGTTACAAAAGAATAAGGAAGGTTATGAGCAACCTATTGCATTTTTTAGTAAATCTTTGCAGGCTACTGAATTGAAGTATGACATAAATGAGAAACAAGCATATGCATTTGTTAAGGTAGTCAAGGCTTTTAGGTGTTATTTGATGGGGGTAGTTATGATTGCTTTTGTGCCAAGTGTAGCTGTGAAGGATATTTTCTCACAGCAAGAGGTGTCTAGGAGAAGATGTAGATGGATTAATAGGATCCAAGAATTCAATGTTGATATCCAAATTACTAAGTTGGTTAGAGGATAGGGATTGGCAAAACTGATGGCTCAATCCAATCTTGATGCAAATCAAGTAAATCATTATGAAATTGATTATACATGTGACATGGATGATTGTGTTTGGTATCAAGATATTATCTACTATTTGAGAAATATGAGATGTCCAGCAGGAATGAATGATAATCAAAGGAAGACATTAAAATTGTAGGCCATCAAGTATGTAATTATGAAATGTAAATTGTATAGATAGAATTTAGATTGCATACTTTTGAAATGTGTTGATGAAGATCAAGCTAACAAGTTATTAAAGGAAATGCATGAGGGAGTTTGTGGTGGACATTATATGGGTAAGACTACTGCTCATAAAATCTTGAGAGCAGGATTCTAGTGGCCCACAATCTTCAAGGATGTAGAATAGATGGTAAGGAGATGTGATGCTTGTCAAAGGTTCTTTGGTAAGCTTAAATTTTCAGGTAATGTGCCATTAAAACCAATTGAAGTACAAGCTCCTTTCCAACAATGGGGAATTGATTTCATTGGGGAGATACCAAACAAGTCAAGTGGAGGACACTCTTGGATATTAGTTGCCACTAATTATTTTACAAAGTGGGTAGAAGCTATACCTACAAGAAATTCAACCAGCAAGGTGGTGACTTATTTCTTATTGAACAATATTGTCACAAGGTTTGGTTGCCCTGAGAGAATAGTAAGTGATAATGCCATGTGCTTCAGGTCCGCTGAATATAAGGACTTTTGCAGAGGTTTAGGAATTCAAATTTCTTATTCCTCACCTTATCATCCATAAGGAAATGGATAGACAAAATCTACTAATAAGAGTTTGATTAAGATCCTCAAGAGGATTCTTGAAAATAATAAGAGGGCATGGAATTCAAAACTGCCATTAGCTCTATGGGCTGATAGGGTGACTATGAAGAGGGCAATTGGTTGTGCACCATTTGACCTAGTATATGGAATACATGCAAGAATGCCTCAAAATAACCTACTGGAAATGTATAAATTTGTGCAATTATATGATGATGATATAGATGATGAGATGCCATTGAGAATTGAGGACCTCATTAGTTTGGATGAGACTAGAAGAGAATCAGCTGCAAGGAATGCCAAATTGTAGTTACATGTTAAGAATTTATATGACAAGAAAGCTATGGAGAGAAGGTTTGAACCTGGTGATTTGGTGTTAATTTGGAATGCCAGGTTGGATGATAAAGGAAAACATGGTAAATTTGATCCCATCTAGCTAGGGCCATACCAAATTCATGAGAAATGGGGCCAAGATTCATACATTGTCAAGGAATTAAATGGTGATATTAAGGAATTGCTAGTTCATGGACAATTCTTGAACAAATACTTCAATTGAAGGTATTATGTTTTCCATGAATAGTAGTTAGGTTTGTACATTTTGTAAATTTTTGTAAAGTTGCTTTCCCCTGTCTTGTTTTGTCCTGGTCTGTAAGGTTTTGGTCACGTTGCTCTCTGTTGTCAAGTTTTGTAGTGGGATGGTCTACTTTAACCAATGATTCTAAGTTCTTGCCATGCTTGAAAGAGGCATACATCCCTAGACAAAGCCACTATTAGCACCTTGAAAAAATTTCATGGCTTTAGCCATTTTCTTCTGGTGTCTACAGTTGTTTTTCAGGTCTCTAGCATTAGCCCTTGGTTAAATTTTTTGAAAAACTAGTCGTTACTTTAAAAACCCTTTGTCTTGCCCCGACCCTCTTATAATTTGTCATTACTTTTTGGGCCACTTAAAAATCCCTTTAGTGCATGTGCTAAATCATTATCTCCCTTTGTCACATGATCATGTGAACCTTTTTTATGTTACGCAATCTTGCGACTAAAGGTTTTATACCCCTGGTGGCCTTTAATTTTCCTAAGTCCCAGCACAAATATTTTTCCTAAGTCAGTGTTTTAATATTTCCTATGTTCTGGCTTAATATTTTCCTGGGCCTGACCTTCTGACACCATCTTGATCTAATGGTAGTTGCGAAAGCACAAGGGTTTTTTCAGAGGCTTGCACTTTTGTGATGACTATTGATTCATTTCCATGACATAGCCTTTCTTTGTAGGCAGGTCCACTGCTATGTGTACATAGTTGGCAATATATGATTGGTCCATGTATTAACATGTTGGTAGTTGTCAGTGGGACCTAGTTTCTAGATGCATCAAAGGGTCCTGACATTGTCAGTAAATCAGCGGTGGACATAAGTTCTTATGAGATGTGTCAGAGGCTTAAGATCTTGTGTCAACCATTGATTTCGTATCCTTTCAAAGGGTTGTTAGGGTAGGGTAAGATTATTCATCTAATGGTTGTCTCATGATCTAAAGGAATCTTGAAGGTCTATGCGAAGATGAGACAACTGTTGATCTTCTTGATGCGGGCCCAGTATAATTTCCTCAGTCTTTTGGTGGTCCTGATAAAGTGTTTGGTGGTTATGATATATTACAAGGGTTTCTCTTATTCACGTGGAAAGATGGTAGTACTCTAAATGTTTGGGTGATCTAGCAAACAAGCATTCACATTGTCGCTAAATGAATTGGTAGAGGTAAAAATGTTCTACGAACTAGCGGAAACCTTTTGTCACCAGTTCGCTAAATAAGGACCGGGGTTAGTTGTTTCCCTTTGACTGCTAAGTTGCTGAGTTAGACAGTGAGTTAAGATTTTATTTCATGAATAAGAAATTCTTTGTCACATGTTTTCTAGGAGTTAACCCAAGGGTGGTAGTTGAGTTAAGGACTTAAAGCCCACAAAATAAAGAAATCTGATGGTCATGACTTAAAGATAGCTTAGATTTAAATATCGACCGCTGATTCACTACAGGCTCCATGAAAGTGACCGTTATGATTCAAATTCAAATTTTTGAGGGTTTCTTAGTGATAGAAAGGACCATAATTGAATTCTTTCATGGTTAGATTTGATTTTTTCAGTGGCACTTGCTGTTGTGGTATGGTCCAGGGTGTTCCATGATCATCTACAGGTGTCTGTACTGTGTTTTTTGTGCTTGAGGCATGCTGCAAGTGGCCGAATAGGTTGAAATTTTGGGCATTTTTGTGGTTCTCAGTACCTTCTCAGTGAGATTTGTCATGATTGAGGATCACTTTATGATCTATCTTCTCCTGGTTGCCTGGGTTTCTTCCCTTGTAATAAATTTGTGACCATTTCTAGTTGGTTGGGTTGTTGAAACTCTAACCCTAGTCACCTGAAGCTTGATGCATCCTCTTTGAGGATTCCAAGGTGACTAGTGGTGGTATATATGGTAGAAATTTTGATTTTTTAATGGTTCCAAAACTTTCTTTTTGGTCCCTGGTTATTGATGGTATTATACTGAGTAAGGAGAGCCTGGATTTTGGGTCTATTTCTTTGGCATTTTGTTGTTTGATAATGTATTGATTCTGCAAGTCATAATGAGAATATAGTTGAATTCTAATCTCATAGTGGTGTATGTCTTTTTGTTTTGTTCTTGAGCTTATATATGTTAATTTCATAAAGTGGGTTAGTATATGGTAAACAAAGAGTATTTTGAGATTATTGTTGAGTTCCTAACAAAGTTAGGATTAAAGTCTTTCAAGTAGTCTCAATGAGTTCATGGCTTGATAGGAAATTGATGTCTTGATATGTGAGTGAGAGGGATAATAGGAAAAGAACTTATCCTAAATTCAATTATGTTTGAGTTAAGGTCTTTCGTTGATGTATACTATTAGGTGACTCTATGCCCTAATTAAGGCACCAATCCTTTCTCTAGAGGCAGTCCATCATCATTAATCAAACACACACATTCAAATGATAAAATCTTTAATCAATTAGTAAGGGATACAGTTCTATAATATTTTGTGATTCCTTTGAAGAAGTGAATCAAGGGTACACCAGCCTAAGCATTAAGGCTCAAAGTGTAGGAGGATCTTGTTGATCCTTGTTAATTGGCCCTCTTCCTTGTAGACTTTGGAGTGGTGATAGAGTCAAAGTTATATTAAAGTTATCCATCAAAGTATAAATCTACAAGTTGAAGATCAAAGGGAACTCCCAACACATACCATGTCTCCTTCTTGAGTCAAAGGAAAACCTTCAGGCTTCTCAATGTAGACTTCTTCTTCCAACTCTCCATTCAGAAATGTTGATTTCACATCCATCTAATATACTTTGAAATTCTTGTAAGCTGCATAGGCCAAAAACATTCTTACTGCTTCAATTCTTGCAACAGGTGCAAAGGTTTCTTCATAGTGAATTCTTTCTTGTTGTGAGTATCCCTTACATACCAATCTTGCTTTGTTTCTTACTACTTCTCCTTGTTCATTCATCTTGTTTCTGAATACCCATTTAGTTCCAATAACATTCTTGTCTTTAGGTCTAGGGACCAATTGCCATGTCTTGTTCTTTTTAGTCTAATCTTGTTCTTCTTTCATAGCATTAGTCCAACTTTCATCTTCACAAGATTCACTAGTAGTCGTAGGTTCAATCTGAGAAATCAAACATAACTGTTCTTGTACCTTATTCTGAGTTAGAACTCCTCTTTTGATGCTTCCAATAATTTTGTCCAATAGGATGATTTCTTGATAAACTCTTGCTAGGTGTCACTGTCTCAGATCTTACTTCAAGTGTAGGTTCTTCAATGACTTCACTGTGGCTTTCATTCAACAAATCACTATTAGTCTCATAAAATAATTTAGTAGATCTAGTGTTGGGTTTAGGATGAGCTTCTTCATCTGATTCATAATCAAGCAATCTTCCCTGAATTTTGAACTTTTCATCAACTTTAACATTTGCACTTTCAAAAATAGTCTTAGTTCTTTTATTGTAACATCTATAGGATTTTCTTTTCAAAGAATATCCAAGAAATATACCTTCATCACTTCTAGGATCAAACTTTCCAATATCATCATCTCTCTTTATATAACATTTTCTTCCAAAAATTCTAAAATACTTAACTGAGGGTGCATGTCCAAACCATAATTCATAAGGTGTCTTGTCTGTGTCTACTCTAATTTGTACTCTGTTCATTGTATATACTATTGTTTTCACTACTTCTCTCTAGAATATCTTCACCAAATCATTCTCAAATAACATAGCTCTTGTTGCTTCAGTCACTGATATGTTCCTTCTTTCTACAATACCATTTTGTTCAAGTGTTCTAGGGGCTGAGAACTATCTCTTAATGCCATTTTCTTCACAAAAGGTGTTAAACTCTCTAGAAGTAAATTCTCCACCTCTATCAGATCTCAAACATTTAATCTTCATTCTAGATTCATTCTCAACTTTATTCTTAACAATATTAAAATTATCAAATGCTTCAGACTTTTCTTTAAGAAATGCAATCCACATCATTCTTATAAAATTATCAACAAGAATCATAAAATAGCTTTCTCCATAGAATCCTCTAGTCCTGGTAGGATTGCTCAAATCTGTATGAACAATCTCCATCTTTTCTATAGATGTAAACTTCTTACTAGGAAAAGAACTTCTCTTCTGTTTAGCCATCACACATTCTTTGCAAATCATGTTAGTAGGCTTCATAAGTTTAGGAAAATCTCTTACTGCAAGTGTAGTACTTACTTTCATAGTGTTGTCAAAGTTTATATGACAAAACCTTCTATGCCATAACCAACTATCATCAATCTTAGTAAAAAAACATGTCATCTCAGTAGGATTCAACTAAAATACATTACCTTTGGTTCTAGATCCAGTTCCAATCAGATTTCCATCTTTATCCTTTATCACACAAGTTTTCTTAGTAAACCAAACTTGATATCCCTTATCAACTAACTATCCAACACTCAAAATATTATGTTTCAATCTATCCACAAAATAAAAATCACTAGTATTAGTCTTTCCATCAAGAGTAATAGATCCTATACCTTTAATCAAACAAGGTGCATTGTTTCCAACTCTAACAACTCCTCCATCGTATTCATTAAACTTTATGAACTTTTTCATGTCTCCATTCATATGATGTGAACAACCACTATCTATAATCCAATAAGCTTTCTTTTCAACTTGAGAAACTAAGGCTTTTTCTTCCTTAACATCAGTTTCAAGATTTTCTTCTTTAATTCCTACAAATCCTATGTCATCATTATTCTCAGTATCACTTTCACTTAAAGTTCTTTCTATACTAGCTTCAAGATCTTCATCATTAGCATAATAACATTCCTTAGATCTTCTAGGTTTGAAATTGTTTCTGTACTTTTTAACTCTCTTAGGACATTTAGATGCAAAATGACCATATTCTTGACAAGTCCAACATTTAAATATTTTCTTAGCATCTGGTTCTCTTTTCACAAGTAAGGCAATACCTTCTTCAATCTTCTTGTCTTCTTCATTTCTAGATCTATTGCTACCAACATAATCTCTGCTCACACTGATGCTTTTTGACAAAGTAGGGTGGACACTAAGAGCACTGAATGTTGTCTTCATTCTAGGTAAATCTCTTGATAAACTCAGGTTCATTTTTGCTACTTCCAATTTTCCAAGAAGATTCTCTGTTGTAAAATTTGTAGTGCAAGGTATAACTTGTTCAATCATTTGTGTTGTCTTCTTAAATATAGGAGTCAATGTCCTTAGAATCTTCCATATCACTTCATTCTTTGTCTTTGTTCCTCCATAAGATTTTATACCTGTAATAATTTCTAACATTCTACCAATATAGCTTCTAACAGATTCATCTTCCAACATTATTATATCTTCAAATGGACATATCCAATTATGCAATCTAACTCTTTTTTCATGTTCATCACCTTCAAAAGTAGAGTATAAAGCTTTCCAAATTTCATGAGATTTTTTCAAACATTTTACCTGATTGTACTCATTCTCTAGAAGGGCTATCAAAAGTGCTTCTCTTGCAAGTATGTTACACATGAATAGATCTCTCTCATTAGCAATACATGTTTCAAGATTGTCCTCTTCAATGTTAGTCTTATCATTCTTTGTAATCAACCAATAACTTGGTCCTAAACACAGTAGGTGTGTCTTCATCTTTTCTTTCTAGCTGTCAAAATTTACTCCATCAAACTTAGGGCTTTCTTTCCTTAAATTTTCCATGGATCTCCTTAAGCTGTTAAGTTTCTTTTTCAAGGACCTACCGCTTTGATACCAATTGTGAGAAAGTAAAGTCCACCAAGATGACTAAGAAGGGGGGGGTGAATCATTTATCAGATAATTATAACTTTTATCAACTTCAATAGCATTAAACCATGTAAGCAATATAATTACCAACCATAGAAAGATATTCATACACAATAACACAATAACACAAGATATGTTGACTAGGGAACCTCTTGATCAAAGAGTAAACCCCGGTGGGAATGATGCCCAAAAAAGATGCACTAATATGAATATTCCTTGTGAAAGGATGGACTTTGTTAGGAATCTTATGAAATAGATTCAGTACATATGAATCCCTATTAGGAGATTTTCAATCCCTGGTAAAAGATTCTAACCCTGTTAAGAGTTATGGAAGACAGAAGGACCCACTGCCAAAACAACTTTATGGTAAGATCAATGAACACACTGTCCAAATAATCTTTGTATTAATCAATAGAATAATATGTTACATCTTCTCTAACTATGCCAAACTGTACTCACTGTTACACCAGATCTCAATTTCAGATCTCTGTACCTCACATGTCTTCCTTCTCAAATTTGCTTCACATTTAGCTATTTTCTTCACTTCATGCATACATCATCACATCCAACCATATGTCAACAAGGAAACACATTCCTTCCTTTATACCATACTCAAATAATTACAAATGAGTTGGCATACAATTACAACATAAAAGTTTCCACACGCTACATCAAAATTACACAAAACTATCGACTTCCAACTATAATAATTCTTCACTCGTGCGACCTCAAAGTTTATGCTATCATCCACATCACTATCAATGTGTCTTCAAATTCCCTTTAACTACACAAAACTAGATTCCATCCCGATTAGGAGATATTATCCAATTTCCACAAACCGCTACTCAGGAACACTGCCTGAATACTGCTTCCACCAAAATGTTCATAACTTTCATGAATAAATGAATTACTATCTGTGCTCTTAACCATAGGCATATAACATATCAAATAATATATCCTCAACATTGCATAGCTCCAACTACAATATCCCACATGTGCTAATTCAAACTCTATCTACTTCTCTACAAGTATTTGGTAAAACACTGTGTTGACATCAATGATAATCATAGTCATGAATGCAACAACAACTGCTACAAAATGGTTGCCAAACATTTAGCATTCATTCCTAACAGATTGTTAGAAATATAAGGATAAGTTTTTTCATTGATTTCAAGATAATGGATTTATTGAAACACTAAAGGAGTTATCTAAACACTAAAGGATTTATTATATATATAAGACAAATATCAGAGTTAGTTATTAGAAGATGATAGTTATTAGATAGCGTGAAAACAAGTATTGTAACCAAAAAAAGGAAATAGAGAAAATAGTTTATGAATGAGATAGAAATGAAGGAGCCCTAAGATCTAAGGTCATGATTATATAATTTAATGAACAATATCATATAAAAGGTTACAGAGATATATCAGAAGGAGAGAGTGGAAAAAGAGATATCGATGATGAACAAGTAGTGAAGGAAAGAAGAGTTTGTAGACAAAGACAAGGAGAATAAGGGATCTGACAAGATTTGGAGGAAAGCACATACAGGTTAATTATCTTGTAAGGAATCCTAACAAAGTTTCTACAAGGTATTGTAAATCCCTTAACTAGGTAGTCTCTCTCAGGACTTTAGAAGTTTGTTGTATGAACTTTTTGTAAATTCTTTAATAGGGTGAATTTGATATAGCCAAGATAAAATATCTTAACAAAGTAGTCCTAACAAGACTATAGACCCATCTAACCATGTATTAGTCAATCCTAATTGGGTGAGTCACTCAGAAAGTGACATATTGTAGCCTTAACCGAAAAAACCTTTTAGTTGTAGTGAAGATTTGTGGGTACCATCCCCACCATAGTTTCTCTTTTTAAGTAGGGATTTTTGCAACACCAAAAATATATGTGTTATGGGTGTTTGAAATAATGCATGATTTATTGTAATTTACTTTATGTTTTTTTTAATTACAACATATAGGTAATACTAAATAGACTATTGGTAAACTAGGAATGAAACTACATGTTTAATATTGAAAGTTTTAATTGATGCAAATATTTAATTATTGATTCACCCCCTATTAAAACCTAACCTTTCCAATCAACAAGCATCTTAGCATGAAGAAGGTTAGGCAAAATGAATTCTTGATTAAAGATAGGTATAGAAAAAGGGTTATATGATAAAGGAGAGGATTTTAACAAAGGAGGAGTCTCACATCCTAAACGATATTTGACATAGTGAGTTGAATTGTCAGGTTGAACAAATAACACACTAGGTCCTTTGAAGGGTCCTGTGTTGAAATTAGAAAGTTTGTATTCACCTAAAAAAGATGGTGTAAATTATAATGACCCCCAATCATTATCTAAAAGGGAATTTATAGAAGAAGAAGATATGTTTTGTTTAAATGGTGTAGGAATAGAAGAATAATAAACCTCAGTATTTAAGCAATTTTGGACCCTATCATCAACAATAAGGGTATATATGGCATTTTTATAGATGAAATTCACTTTGTTATGGAGAATTGAAGGATCAAATTCTATAGAATGTAACCATGACTGTCCTAAGAGAAGATTATAATTGAGAGCACCGAGCATGACATGGACAAGTGTGGGTAAAATAAAAGGACCTACCTTAACATGTAAAACAATAGAACCTAAGGTTTATTTATCTACATTGTCAAAGATAAAAATAGGAGTAGAACTAGGTTTGATTGATGAAATATCTACATGTATCTTGTGTAAAAAGTTAATCCTATAGACATTAAGTCCTAAGCCATTAAAAATTAAAGTTTATTGAATAAGGATACTATTTGTAAGTGTTAGATAACTAAGAGGGGGGGTGAATTAGTTAATTCCAATTATCATACAGTCCCAAATACTCCCAGATGTATATAATAAATTTTTTAAATAAATTAATCAACTCAGTAAAATATCAACTGTGCCTTTCTCTTTATATACCAATTACCAATAAATTAAATAATGTGTTTACTGCTCAATCTAGTTATATTAATGTGTAAAGTAATATAATAATTCAACACATCCTTACACATATAACACATAGATTTTTAACGTCAAAACCCTGTTAGGGGAAACACCGCTTGGGACTTGTAACCCAAAAAATTCACTCTTCTGAAGTGAGCTCGATTAGGAGCCAACCTTGTTAATGGTTAAAAAATACATTGTGGGGTGTGACCTGATTACAGTATTTATCACTAATAGTTATCCCTCAAACAAACATTCACTATGGGGTCAACAAGAAAATAATCAACATTCATTGAATGTCATATTGAAATATAAAGACTGTTAAGTCCCACTCGGTTAAGAGATTTCTTTATAAAAATGGTTAAACTGATATAGTAAGGATCTGATTCAAATACAACTTGATTTGGATATTTTCATATCTATGCTAAGCTCAAAAATACCTCTGATCAATAATCATTTCAATATCTTTGTTTCCTCCAACTTTGTTCTTCTCAGTAATTGCTTTCTTTGTCACTTGGTGTTGTCTGTAGATTTTCTCAGTTCTGTCTTCAACTAGTTTGATCAATGTTTCATGAAATCAATCTTTTCACACAAATTCTCCTATATCATTTATCTCAATAATGAATTATATCATTTATCTCAATAATGAATTTCATGTCTCATTATATAGACATCATAAACCATTTTATTTCTATCCATATATTTTGTCTCTTAATCTTCACCATATATTTTTCCGCTTTAACCTTCCTCGGTAGTTGTGTCAATAACACATTTCATTCTCCTTCATTTGGTCATCATAACAAACATTATCATCTACCATGGAATCATAAACAATTGTCCATCTCATCATCTTTAGTCGGTAGTCATAATTTATATTTATTTCTTCCACTCGGTCAATACTATAATGCATCGGTGATAACTAAATCGGCTAATACTATACTCGGTATACACTACACTTGCTCAGTGTATAAAAAAATCTTTATTTAATAACCACATAAACTTGTTCAGTCTTGATCTTCAATACATAATAGATTCATGTAATACAATCAAATAACTAACATAATTCCATAGACTCATCAATAAGTTACCCAATGTATACCATATCCATAGCTTTCTTATCCATCTCATATTTATGTAGATATCTCATTTATTTACCATTTTTCCTTCTTAAGATGTGTGTAACCATCATGATAAGTACAGTCAAAACTAGTTGACATCAATGACAATACATTAACTAATTTAATTGTCTTACATACACTATAGTAGCTTGGTGATCATCAATCACTTATCTTTCAAATATCCATTCCATTGTCAAACTTTCCTTCAAGGTATTCAATCAGTTGTAGTTTATCAATCTCTCCCTTTGGCATTGATTGAAAAACAATATGAAATATCCCATAAAATACCAAACATCTGTTCTACAACTTTGTAAGAAAATGTTGTAACTTGGTGAGCTCTCCCTAACTTGTACATTTAATATGTTTAATCACTACACATCATTAATACTCTCCATGTAGAGTCCCCCTTCAAATTTGATCTTTTCTCCTTATGTGTATTTTATTATCTCCCTTTAGATAGATATTTCATTTATTCTTTTCTCCCTTTGACAACAGTGCCAAAAATAAAATAAAAAGCTCTTTAATAGCCAATATATTATCTCTGGTGTTCAGTTCAAATCAAGTACCTTTCATGTACCGATATGGAGTATCAATTTGTCTTTCATCTTTTAACTTTCACAACCTCGGGAAACCTAAAGTATGAGCATCATGCATCAACATCATTTGATATTTTGATAAAATATAGGTTGATACAACCTCCTAATCACCTTAATGACTGATAGATAGGGGATGGACCCCTAGTCCTCAAGTACTCAAATGTATCCTTAGGTAAGGGTTTAGTAAATATATCAGCAAGTTGCTCTTGTGATTTCACATACTCTATTTTCACTTTCTTTTCTTGTACTTTTTCTCTCAATTAGTGATACTTTATTGATATATGATTTGTCTTTTCATGCATCACAAGATTTGTAGAAATGGTTATAGCACTAGTGTTATCACAATATATTATCACTAGGTTAGTGATCTCTTCTTTCATACCTTCCAAAAGTTGTTTTATCCATGTAATGTTTGAACAATTAGCAACAATAGAAACATATTCTGCTTCTATAGTGGATTGATAAATGCATCCTTTTTTCTTACTTATCCAAGTAAGTAATCTTTCTCCCAAAAAGAATGCTCCACCATTAGTGCTTTTTCTATCATCAATGTTTCCAGCCCAATCCGCATTTGTGTAAACTTTTAGTTCAAAATTGCCTTCCTTCTTGTACCAAAAGCCTTGGTTTTTAGTGTTCTTCAAGAATCTCAATTTTTTCTTTACAAAATTCATATGTGATTATTTAAGATTAGTAGAAAATCTTTCCACAATTCCAACTGCATGTGTAATATTTGGTCTACTATGGACAACATACATCAACTTACCAATCATTGATATGTATAGTGTTTGATTTCTCTCGTTGACTAATCATCCTTTGTCAATTTGCATCCAATGACCATAGGTGTACCGATTAGTTTTGAATCCTCCATACCAAATATCTTCAATACTTCTTTTATGTAATTTGATTGAGTAATATATATGCCTTCATCTTGTTGTAAAATTTGCTAGCCAATAAATAATTTAATCTCTCCAAACATTGACATTTCATATTCATTTCTCATTTCATTAGAAAATGATGTGCATAGAGTATCATGTCCTCCATGTATAATATCATCAACAAAAATTTCAGCAATAATAATCTTATCATTAGTTTCACATTTTAAATACAAATTTTTGTCATCACTTATTCTAAAAAATCCAATGTACTGATAAGGTAGGAATGCAGTATTTCATACCATGCTCTCAGTGTTTGTTTCAATCTATATAGTGCTTTGTGCAACTTATATACCATTTTCTTTTGATTAGGATCAATAAAACCTTCAGATTGTTCAATATATACCTCTTATTCAAGGATTCCATTCAGAAATGTAGATTTAACATCCATCTAATAAACTTTAAATCCTTTGTAAGAAGCATAAGAAAGAAATCTTCTAACTCCTTCAAGTCTAGCAACTGGTGGAAAAGCCTCACCATAGTTAATACCTTCTTCTTGTGCATACCCTTTGCATACAAGTCTTGCCTTATTCCTAGTGACATCTCCATTTTCATTCAATTTGTTTCTGAATATCCATTTGGTTCCAATCACATTCTTATTTTTCAGTCTCGTTACCAATGTCCATGCTTTTTTTTTTTTTTTCTGTATCTACTCAATTTCCTCATTCATGGCCTTAACCCATTCATCATTTTCAAGTGCATCTCTAAAAGTTTTAGGTTCTCATTCAAAAACTAAGCATATGTTATTTCTCAACTTACTTCGTGCCATCATGCCAACTTTCTTATCTCTAGTAATCTGATTTTGTGGATGATGTTTCCTTACATAATTGCAAGGATAGGTTTAGTTCTTTGTTCTTCATTGTGTTATCCACTTGGTGTACGATCATGATATTCATCAGTAACTATTTATTGATTCTCAGTGTGTATAGATTGATGCTCAGTAGCATTACCCTGTTGCCTAATAATGCTAGGTTGTTTCTTAGGTAGAGTGTCATGTCACTCAATGTAAGTAAATATACCATAATCTTCTAGTTCCTTTTTTCTTTCTTTATCTTTCTTCTTAGAAAATTAATCAACTCTCACATTTTCACTTTCAATCATCTTGTTAGTAGCCTTATTCAAACATTTGTAAGATTTTCTCTTAGTAGAATATCATAATAAATTTTTTGTCATCATCTTTTGAATCAAATTTCCTATTTCTATCATCTTTCAGAATGTAAAATCTACTTCCAAATGTTCTAAAATAACTTACATTAGGTGTGTAACCATATCATAATTTGTAAGGTGTCTTGTTTGAATCTTTCTTCAGTTGAACTCAGTTCAATGTGTATACAACAATACTAACATCTTCTCTCTAGTAAATCTATACAACATCCTTTTCAATTATTAGTGTTCTAGAACAATCAACAATAGATCTATTTCTCCTTTTAGCAATCCCATTCTCTTGTGGTGTCCTCAGTGCAGAAACCTATCTCTTAATTCCATGCTCATTACAAAAATTAGTGAACTCATCAAAAATAAATTCACCACCTCTATTTGATCTCAAGAATTTTAATTCTTTACCACTTTCCCTTTCCACTTTATCTTTAAACCATTTAAACATCTTAAAGGCTTCATATTTTTCTTTCGAGAACATAAAAATCATTTTTCTAGAGTAGTCATTAGAAAATAAGATAAAATATATATCTCTATAATAACTCTTAGTTCTCATAGGACCACACAAGTCAGTATGAACTAACTCCAAAATAGCATTACATGAATAGTTTTTTCTCTTAAAACTAGATTTTGATATTTTTCCCATTTGATATTATTTGCACGTGTGACATGGTCAGGTTTAGATTTTCTCGGTAAGCCTATAAATCTCCTTTTCTTACTAATCTTAACCAAGTTCTCAAAATTTACATGACATAACCTTTTGTGCCATAAACACACATCTTCAGATCTAGCCAACAAACAAGAAGTTTCAGCATTGTCAAGATAAAATAGATTACATTTAGATTGTTCACCTGTACCGACCAACTTTCGAGTCTCATCATAAATTTTCACCTTCATGTTCTCAAATGCAACTCGATGACCTATGTTATTAAGTTGTGCTATACTTAAAAAGTTATAATTAAGTCCCTTCACCCAATACATATTCTCACATCTAATCTTATTGTTCAACAACATAGACCCTTTTCCCTTTACAAGACAAGGTGTATCATTTCCCATTTTAAAAGATCCACCATTATAATGTTCAAGGTATTCAAATTTCTCTTCATCACCAGTCATATGACGTGTATAGCCACTATCAATAATCCAAGTATCATTCTTGCTAACTTTAGAAATAAGTGTTATTTCAACATACCTTTCTTCTCCTTCTGAATCTTATTTCAAAGCTACGAATACCACCTTAATGTCTTCGTTAGTGTCACTATCGATGTCATCATCAATATCATCTTCAACAAGGTAAAATGCCTTCTTTCCTTTGTCTTTGTAATCTTGATAACTTCTTCTATCATATTGTTAGTTTCTTCTTTGTTCTCGGTTATCTCTTCTATCAGATTTCCTTTCACTAGATCTTTCATTAGTTTTCTCATCTTCTTTCCTGTTAGGACATCTAGCTGCAATATGACCAATATCTTTACAATTTAAGCATACCAAAGGTAAGTTTCCTCTATATCTCCCTTTACCTTTCTGCAGTCTTCTAGTCATTCATGCTTCAAGCTCATCAAGTTCATCCTCATCACTTACACTATCACTCTCATTTCTTATCATGTGTTTACTGCTTGATTTTCCAATTTTCAGAGATGACATAAATGCAAACTCAAAAGTAGGAACAACACTATTATCAAAGTTATTCAACTCAAATATAGTCAATCTACTGATTAGACTATCAAGTGTAATATGATTGCTAGGAGCTTGTTGGAGACTTGCCAGCAAGCCAGTGCTGACTGTATGTTTGTCATTGATGAAAACATATGGTAAGTAGCATGCATGGAAGACTTATGCAGTAAGATTTTAGTATATGTTGCATGGACATGTTATCAACATGATATCATGGGCACAAAGGTTAACTATTAGTACAGATAGTTATATAGAAACTTGTGTCAGCAGTGTCCCTAATAGAGTTACATGCAATGTTCTGTGAATGATTGTCCATATAGTTATCATGGAGCCTTGCGCACTTAGATTTTTGATGGAGAAATGTTAGTGATGTTACATTCATGGAAGTAGAGTCTAATGATCAGTAGAAGTGAATTTATGCAGTCACTATTCACCAGTAGCCATTTCCTATGTTTGTTCAGAAGAGTCGACATAGATTATATTTGTTTAGGAGTTGCACCTATCATTTCGGTATGCACCCTTGGATTAGATCTTGGAGAAGAGCTAGTAAAGTTAGGCTAAGAGAACATTATATAATTTAGCTTGAAGAAAAAAATCTAGTTATTTTGGTAGAGCCAATAGTGTGTAGTGTGCATCTACAATTATCTTATTAGACAAGTCCTAGAATGTGTTGCGTGCTTAGTAGAGTCAACTGAATTATTATTGGAGTTTTTTATGACTTCTCTAATATGATTTCAAGGTGGTTCTAATAGTCTAACTTGATTATATCATTTAGAGGAAAGATATTTATAGACATTCATTTGTGATTGCTAGAGTGTGGTTCATAGTTTGTGAAGAGCAGAGTAGAGTGTGCGAAGGGTTGAGCCATCAGAAGAAGGTCTATGTGACCAAGTAAAGTATTTGTGCTATACATTGGAACTGATCTAGATAGCAGGTCAAAGTGTAGTTCACCAAGATCCAGATATAGTGTGTATTGGTTATTCAGAAGGTTGTAGCCTTCACCCATATGAGAAGTGTGCTCTCAGATAGTGCATCCTCACCCCTAATAGGGTTAATTGTAAAAGACTCCTAACAAGATCTGACCCTTGACTAGGTCTACTATACTAAACATATTGTAAAGCAACTCCTAACAGGGTTAAGGATCTTCTAACAAGGATCATAATACACTAGTATAGAATATTAGTGGGTGTCAATTCCCACTGGGGTTTTTACCTATTTGGGTTTCCCCATAACCAAAATATTGTTGTTGTGTTCAAGTGTTCTCTCATTGTGTTTATGCTTTATGTTTAAGCATACTTAATTGGATAAAGAATTGAAACTTGTAGATAACTGATTCAACCCCCCCCCCCCCCCCCCCCCCTCTTAGTTATTTCTTGGGACTATTCCTAACAATTGGTATCAGAGCCAAGTGCCTCAGAGAGAAATTTTAACAACTTGAGGTTGATCAGATGGCATTCTTCAGAAAAGAAAGTCCTAAGTTTGATGGAGAGAATTATCTTGACTGGAAGAACAAGATCGTGACACATTTACAATTTATTTCTTTTGAATTTTTTGATGTAACTATTAAAGAAGTCAAGATCCATACTTTAGAAGACCTTGCAAAGGATGATGCTACTGAAAAGAAAAAGGAATTTTTTCATCAAAATGCAATAGCCAAAGAAGCCCTTATCAATGCTCTATTTGATAGTGAGTTTTCATAAATAAAGAAAGTAGATACAACCCAAAAAATATGGAAGTATCTAGAAGACATATTTGAAGGAGACAAACAAGCAAAGGATGTGTGCAAAAAAATTTGGAAGAAAAGATACAATGCATTAGAGATGCTACCTAAAGAGAACATCATAGCTTACAACCAAAGGATTAATGAAGCAGTTGCTCGAATTAGGAACGATGGTGGAGAGATCTTAGAGGAAGACATTATGGACAAATTGATGACTACTCTCAATCTATAATATGAAAACAAGATCAACATCCTTGATGAGACCATGTAGATTACATCAAATTTCAAAAGAGAGACCTTGATTAGCAAAATTTCAGCTTTTGAGATTTCAAGATTGAAGATAGAACCTAAAAGTGAAATAGCCTTCAAAGCATTAGTCCATGGTAAGAAATCTGCAAACAGCTTTGGTAATTTTGATGATAATGATGAAGAGAAAACACTAGATGATTTCATTTCTATGATTGCTAAAAGAGAAAAGAAAGGAAAAGGAAAATATGAAGGTCAATTACCATTCAAATACTTTTCATGTAATAAGATTGGTCACTTTGCCTCTAAGTGTCCTACAAGAGTTAAAAAGTTCAACAATAACTACAAGTTGAAGTATACAAAGGAATGTTGCTATGTTGGAGATGGAGTATTAGATGAAGAATCAAGAGAAGAGAAGATTGGATTCATTCCTCTTGAAGATGAAAAGAATTCACAAGAGTTAGCTTTGATTTCAGAAGTAGACATCAGGATAGATTGGATCATTGATAGTGGTTTCTCACATCACATGATAGGTGACAAAGATAGATTTGTTCATTTGGACATATACAAAGGAGGCATGGTCAGATTTGGAGATAACACTCCTAAACCTATCATTGGTAGAGGAGCCATCACCCTGGATGGAAAGAATAGCACTGATGATGTTCTTTATGTTGATGGTTTGAAACATAACCTACTGAGTGTTGGGAAATTTCTTGACAAAGGCTACAAATTGGAGTTCAATGGAAACAAGTGTATCATCAACAACAAGGAAGGAGAAATAATTGCATTAGGATAAAAAATGAAAGGTAATGTTTTTCAGCTTAATCTAGAAGCAAGTTGTTTTGTTGCTAAAGTGGATGACAGTTGGCTATTGCACAACAGACTATGTCATATCAACTTTGATAATAGACTATGTCATATCAACTTTGATAATATAGTTAAGATCAGTAATGTTAAGGCAGTTAGAGACCTACCTTGCATAGCAAAGCTAGTTGATACTATATGTAAGGAATGTGTAATGGGAAAGCATGTGAGAAATTCATTCAAAAACAAGAATAATTCAACAAAGAAAAAGCTGGATCTGATTCATACAGACCTATGTGGACCAATTCAAAGCTAAGGTTGAGAATGAATCTAGACTTAAGATAAAATGTCTAAGGTCAGATAGAGAAGGAGAATTCACCTCTAATAGATTCTATGAGTACTATGAAGAACATGGCATAAAGAGATAGTTAAGTGCACCTAGAACACCTTAGTAGAATGGTATTGTAGAAAGAAGGAATAGGATCATCTTTGACATAGCGTGCACCATCATGATTGAATGAAAAGTTGTACATACCTATTGGAGAGATGCAGTCAATAAAGCAGTCTATACAATCAATAGAATACAATTAATGCTTGGCACTAACAAGACACTTTATGAGCTATGGTTTGGTAATGTTCCCATAGTGAAATACTTCAAAATCTTTGGAAGCAAGTGCTACATCAAGAGGGATGAAGTAGTAGGCAAGTTTGATGCAAGAAGTGATGCAGGTATTTTTCTTGGTTACTATACTAAAAGTAAAGCTTATAGATGTTTTAACTTGAGATTGAAGAAGATCATTGAAAGTGACCATGTTAAGATTGATGAAAATTTTATGGTTCAAGAAAGATATCATGATTACTCACCTATGATTGAAGATTAATCTAGACCCTCTACTAGTGAGACAGTTGTTGAAGAGATGTTTGACAATATCAATGTATTGTTCAATGACCTTGAAACAAGTGAAGAAGAAACTTAGAAGGAAGATGAGATAATATCACCTAAAGCTCCAAAGTTTACATCTAGAAACCATTCCAAGAATGACATTATTGGAGATCAGAGTGGAAAAGTCTTAACAAGATCACAAGGAAAGAATTCAGCTAGCAATGAGGCAGTATGTTTACTATCTCAGATTGAACCTTTAAGTGTTGAAGATGCATGTAATGATTCAGATTGACATGATGCTATGAAAGAAGAACTTGATGAGATTATCAAGAATGACACTTGGGAACTGGTCCCAAGACCTAGTGATAAGAATGTGATTGGAACTAAATGGATATTCAGAAAAAAAATGAATGAAGATGGTACATTAGTAAGAAATAAAGCAAGGTTAGTATGTAAGGGATATGCACAGAGAGAAGGCATTGATTGTTCAGACACATTTGTACCTGTGAGTAGATTAGAATCCATTAAGTTGTTTCTAGCTTATGCAATAGTCAAAAACTTCAAAGTCTATCAAATGGATATCAAGTCAGGATTCCTGAATGGAGAATTGAAAGAAGAAGTTTGCATTGATTAGCCAGAAGGATTCACCTTATCAGATAGACTTGATATTGTATGTAGATTGAAGAAGGCCTTCTATGGACTTAAGCAAGCCCCTAGAGCATGGTATGAGAGACTAGATGGATAGCTAGCAAAGATTGGATTCAAGAAAGGAGAAATAGACTATAATCTATTCATAAGAGAGACATCTAAAGGTTTACTACTTGTAGCTATATTTTTTGATGACATTATCTTTGGAAGTAATGATAAACTTAGTGTTGAATTTTCTAAAGAGATGCAGAGAAAATTTGAGATGAGCATGATTGGACCTATCAAATACTTTTTTGGATTGAATGTGCAACAAACAAAGAAAGGTATTTTCATTAATCAGTCCAAGTATGTGAAAGAGATATTAAAGAAATTCAAGATGGATGATTGCAAACCAGTGGGTACACCTATGATAACAAGATGCAAGCTTACAAAAGAAGATGACTCACTAGTAGTAGATATAACATTGTACAAGTCTATGATTTGCAAACTCATTTATCTTACTCAAACTAGACCTGATATTTGTAATGCAGTTGGCATTATTGGAAGATTTGCAACAGAACCTAAAAAAAGTCACCTCATGGTAGTAAAGAGAATATTCAGATACTTGCAAGGCACTATAGACTATGGTCTATGGTATTCAAATTGAAAAAAGGTTGAGCTTCATATATATACTGATGCAAGTTGGGTAAGATGTGTTGATGATAGAAAGAGTACGTTAGGAGGAGTAGTGTTTCTTGGTGATAGACTTGTCACTTGGACAAGCAAGAAGCAAAATTGTATGTCTCAGTCAACAACAAAAGCATAGTATGTTGCAGTAGCTCTGAATTGTTCTATAATTGTTTGGATCAAGCAGATGATAAAGGACTTTGGTATCCAGATTGATTATCCTATTGTTATTCACTATGATAACACTAGCACTATCAATATGTCAAAGAACCCTATGATGCATGCAAAGACAAAACACATTAAGATCAAGTATCACTTCCTAACAGAGAAAGTGGAAGATAAAGAAGTCAAGTTGGATTATGTAAGTACTAAAGGTTAGTTAGCAGACATATTCACAAAGCCCTTGCCAAAGGATACTTTTGAGTATCTCAGGGAGAAGTTGGAAGTAATTCCCTTCCCTGATTCTGCTTAGAAGAAAGAAGAGCATCAGTCCTTAGGAGTAGTACCGGTGCTTAAAATATTTGGCATCCTTTTCTATTGATGTTGTTGGCTCCTAGAATAGATTTTACACTCCATGAGACACCAATATACCTAAGAATGATTTTGGGAATCGTCAGTTCCAAATATGGGGAAATCTATAAGTAACTGGACCAACTATAGGGAAAAGACTTCCCTCTTCTCTTCTGGCTCTATAGAACCAAGGTGGGTGCATTGAATCTAGTGAAATGGAACACTTCTTTACAACACCAAGACTGGATTCAACAAATTAGATAATAGTAAGAAAGTACTAAATGATAACCGATCATTCATTGACTCTCCATTACTATGAAATAACTGAGGCCTAAATATGTAAAATTGAAAGCATTGAAAGGATTTTATTTAATTTTTGCAGAATATAACACATCCCAGCCAAACATATATCAAGATAAAGTTTACTTGTTCCAGATCAGTTCCTTATCCATTGGGCAAATCATCTAGTAAACTACAGAAAATAGAGACTGATTACTATTACTTCACCATAGATCCAAGTCATAAATACAAATACCCAGAACCATACTACTTATAGAAATCCTTGTGAAAACCCTATAAACTTGTGTATCATCTAGAGCATATTTTAATCTAATTACAACCATAATTGAAGACAAATAACATATGCATAGATAAACTCCATACAAAGAATTAGAACATTCAAAACTCATGAAACTTGACATAGATGGAGAGAAATGGAACTAAAAAATTGAATTAAAATGAAGACCTAAGCCTCTATATACAACTTTCTTGAAGATTCAAATCCACTTGACACAATATGCAAATGATCTGCAACTTTCTACTATGTTTTGATACAAACTGGATTGAACATGTCCTACTCCTTGACTAAAGGTTCAGAATGTAACCTTGTGAACTAGAAAACTAGTAGTCTCTATAAATGGTCTTGGAAATCCATATAAAGGATTGCAACAAGCTTAGGACCATTTAGGGCTTTTTTTGGGCAACACAGTCAACCATAAGACTAACAAAAATATCTCAAATAAATCTGATATAGTTTAAATTCTAGAATATATCTTTGGAAAGTATCTGCATCTTTATCCAAGTTTGATCTTGGAATACACAATCCATTACTACTCTCACCAACCTAGTCAAATCTGATTTTTAACACTACCATTGGATTCCTCATTTTGCCCCGAATTAGAAAGAATATAATACTTATATATTTGGGTAAAAAATGAGTCCCAGACATCATTTCCCATGAGCAGCTTGGATTATTTAAAATTTGGATTTATTTATATAGTACAAACTATACAAATTCCAATATAATCCTTACATAGAAATTTGAATTTGAAAGTGGGCCCTATATGCCATGTGGCACTATTGTGTTGGTTCGAGGATCAACCTCACTACCAAGTTGGACCTCCGCACATTGTCTACCACTTGTCACTCTGTGATTGGCCTATTCTATTGATTGGGCATCCATCTGCTAGCTCACCTTGGGAAATGTGTCAACATGTCATTATTTCACCAAGGTTAATGAGTGAGCACCTTTATCTTAGTGAAATAGAACCAGCCATCAGATCTGCATGCATCCTGAGGCAGACAACCAACTATCCATCCTCTCCTTCATCACCGGTCCCTCTCCACATGTCACATTCTAGTTCACCTACGATGTCCACTTAGTGCCAAATTGCATTTCATTTCCATGTCCTCACAGCACAACGTGTCATCATGTCACTAATTTGCAAGTGTATCTCACGTGCATCTCCATCCCTCCACTATAGCGATGACCGTTAGATGTTGGGCATGCATCTTGATGTATCTGACTTACTCACTGTGTGTTTTGTCAAAATTCACCTTACCTTCATGTAGGCCCACCAACTGCCAAGTCTTCATCTAGCTAGCACCTTGATCCATGCACGCATGAGAGAGCCCTCCAACTGGGCATTCACTTTGGACACTATCATATTGTATCTTTTTCTTTATAAACATCTAATTCTTCTCTGGCGGCATCAATGTGGGACTAAATATATCTTTGGAATAATACTTTACCATTCAAAATTTACCCCTCCACGACAGGTGCCCAGCTGGGCCCACAAGAATTCGTGAGGTCCACCTCCAGCCTTCCTTCTTTCTCACTTTACTATGTAAGTGAGAACTGCATATTTTAAAAACTTCATTCCTCCAACTCTTGTAGCATGTGGGATTATATTTCTACACTACAACCACATATGGAAGCCTCTTACCTGTACATAACTCTTCATGTGTGCATCACAAGTGTTGACACACTGCTAAACAAAATCTAGCATCCTCATATATGTTTGCACACACTTTCTATTTCCTTGCTGGGCTTGCATGTTCTCTAGCCTCCTCTTTTCATTTTTATTTGGGCACTACGTATGTGCCTTCAGACACAGGCACAACCCCAAGAGGGAGGCTCATGTAACATTTCCTCCACACAAAACTTTATACAAGCTATCAAAAACCCACACAAAACCTTAGGAGAAGGTTCATGCAACTCCTCCCTAATGCATTACAAACAACACACCAAAATGGAGGGAAATGCAGCTTATGGGAAGCCTCACGCAAGCTTCCATATCTTCTCTTTTTGTGCTACAAACAGATCACTCTTGGATACTCACGCAACAAATTTGGGATACTTACGCAAATCCTTAGAAAACTCACAGCTCCCACTTCATTCCTCTTTAATTTGGTGTATGCTGCATACATATTGAAAAATCACGCACTCCACTTATGTTGTCATCACAAAATATTTGATGTGTTTTTTTTGTTTAGTACATTCCTGGAGGTCTGCAAACACTCCTCTATTTTATAAACTCAAAGCCTTTATTTAAAGCTCACAATCAACACATCAAAAGGGAGAAGACACTATGTGTTTGAAGCCTTGCATTTCCTCTTAAAGGCTCATGTAAGCCTCTTAATGCTCATAGCCCCTTCTCTCTTAATCAATTCCCCTATTCTGCAATTAAAATCTACTTGGAGGTTCACACAAAACATCAAAAGAGGCTCACACAACCAAAGAGGAAGCTCACATAGGCCACTTTGTAAGCTTCATTTTTGAAATAATGCACACATCCAATGCATGGGGTGCTCAGTCTTTTGTCAAGTGCATGCCAGGATTGGAGATTATGTAGCCCATAAGACATTTGGGGGCACTTTGCATGTGTATCTGAGAGGAAAAATAGATCTTAAAGGACCATTTGGGGGCTCCTCCGCTTGCATCATATCTTCAATGAGAATAATTGGAGTTTATTGATCATTTCATTTTTGAAAATAAGTGACATGTTTGATTCATTGTGAATAGGCATGTCATCACTAAGCTTCTCCTCCTTTGTTTAAAACCAGTGAGCAAATTGAGAACCTTTGGAGGCCCCTTTATCATTTCCAATTCCATTAAACACCTCAGTGCGAGAAACAAGAGCATCACCAAAATTCTCATGACTTATTTCTCTCAAAGGGATGATGTGCCTTTCCTCATGATATTATATCCATGGTGACTTCTAATCTTTTATGTTTGTTCCTTTATGTAATAATGATAGCAGATACTGGGACACATGATTATCCATTCTTACTTTCTCCTTAGAAGAAAGTGTCTCAATTCTTCCCCAAAAGATTTGGATTCTTCATAATTTCATATTTGATCTTGAGTCATCTTATGAGGCAGGCTGGACCCCAAGCGGGTTTGGCCTAAAAAAATTTCAAACTCAAACAACCAGCCTCAAAAAAAATCTAGAACAACTGGCATTCACAATCAGATCCAATCCGAACAATTGTAAACTTTTAAAAAAACTTTGACTTTTCTTACTTCACAAGTCACCAATTCTTAATAAAACACCTCTAGTTGTGCTATTAAAATGCCAACCAAAACATACCACTAAATGCCAAAACTTGGTAGGCACGATCATTTTGATATAGATAATCACCCTGTAAAAGGGATTCACCAAAAAATGAATGAGGCAGGAGATTTTAAAAGTTGAAAAAACCTGTTCAAAATTGTCGGCAAATGCAGACTAAAAATCACTGCCAACTACCTAGGAAAGAGATGACCTAAAAATATGAAACAATGAGTTGAGGGCACACCATTGAATCTAGTGGAAAATTAATATACAAGGAGCACAAAAAAACAACCCTTAACTAGGGACGAGGATCCAGAAAAAAGATACGAATTTCCAAAAATGGCTACTTTGCAGAGTTATTCCATCCGCACTTTTCATCATCTTTTGAACACCTCTTATCTGATTCTGCAAACTGATCAAATGAAAACTTCATGGCCTGAAACCCTGGATAGATGATCTTTCTCACACATAGAAAATTAGAGTATAATTAGATTCCCAAAGTGATCAACTAATTATCAATTATTAATCTTTAAAGTCAACCACTTAGAACATTCTGAGCTGAAAATAATCAGATTCGTAGAAATTGCATTTGGAATTGATGGAGCAAAGTGATCAATCAAATTGGTAGAGACTTGAAAATTCCTAAGAAAGTACACTTTCAGGTCTATAGTATGGAATATCCTTCAATTATGTTTGATCTCCAACTTGGTGCAGATGGCAAGGCCCTGAAGTAAGCCACTCAGAATACTAAACTATGCACTTTTGGAGAAACATAGCAATCTGCAAATGGAATGGCTCCGACAAACATGTCAAACGAGCACATGGGGGGCTGAAAATTGGTGTGGTACTTCTTTCTCATGCCTATAGCATGATGCCATGACCTTCATATCACAACCATTAACTAGGAATTAGATGCAAACCTCTGAAATAGGACATTTAGTTAAAACCGGACAGAATGCAAAGTGCAGATTTGAAAACTGGCCTCCAAATGGGTACCCTCAAAACTTTTCAGAACTGAATTCTGAAAGTTGTGACCAACTTTATATGCCAAATGAAATGCGAGGAACACATGTCCCAAGCACTATGCCATGAAAATCAACAGGCCTTTTGTTATATGCATTTTAACTTTAGCCTTTTTTACTGTTCTTTGAAGGGCACAAACCTTGCCTTGATAGACTTTTTAGAGCACCAAATAGTGGCTCTAGTTGGGGATGTGTGCCCCTTGTGGGCATACAGAGAAATCATGAATCTTCGGTATAGCATAACAGTAAAAAAGGAAAACTGACTTCTTGCTTTCTCTTCAAAAACTGAGAACCTTACTGAAAGAAACACACTACACAATGGAAAGAAAGAAACTATACAAAATATACATCACTTGCAAAGGCTCAAAGCCTCAAAAAATGGAAACACTGTTTACCTCATTCATAAATATGATTCTCATCCATATATGAAACCAGCCGCTTAAAAAACTTTTCATAAACATGTTGCCAACATATAGGAATGAATTTGAGCTGAAAGGTTATCATGTACTTGCCATAACCCAAACTATTACAATCACAACCAACCTCATGTTCATATTCCAAGAAATTTGTAATGTCTAATACCTCTTCTTGATGTTGACTGAAAATATAAGGTCTATCTAGCAATGCATCAAAATATAAGCTATAATGATCATTATGCATTACTAAAAACTCATGACTAAAAAGGGACTGGATCCTCAACTTTATCTGTATGAAATGTTTCAACCATCGAGTAACTTGGTTCCTATAGAATGTACTCACAATCTGAATCATGAACCAAATGCAAAATTTTCTCATAACCACCATGACATAAGGACGACTGATCAATACCATCATTTTTATTAATAAACTTGTTGTCCTCAACGCTGTCACAATCATTGTCATACTCATTGTAGACACCTAAAAATCCTTTAGAAAATAAAGTATTTTTATTTTCTGAAAAAATCCCTGATGACATCATCATTTATTAATTAATTAATTATTTAATTAAAGAATCCCTCCCCAAAAATGTTTAAATCTTATTTAAACATTATTCTCCTATTTATTAATAATTTAATTAATAAATTGACCGAAAATCCCAAAATAAATAATTTATTTATTTTTTGCCCAAAACTTGGCCAATTTCCTTAATACCACTAACCTCTTCCAGAATCTTCTAATCCTTTTTAAATTTTGATTAGAGGCTAATCTCCTCTTTTCCTAACCCTAATCCCAACTCAAAATATTTAATTAAGATTAAATATTTAATCCTCATGTTTATTAAATTTTTTTTAATAAATATTCTCAAAACCTAAACCATGGAAATAAATAAATCTTTATTTATTTCCTAAAATCTATATTTATCCTAAGGAAATTCTAGACTCTTCTAGAAAGTCCTAATCCCCCCTAACCTTGTCACATTCCCTAACCAAGGTTAGCCAACTCCTAAGCTTAACCCAAAGTCAACAAACTTCTAGAAACTTCTCTTACATGCATTAAATGCATTTAAAGACTCCTTATCCCTCTTACATGTATTTATGATGCATTTAAGAAGCCCCTCACCCCTTTCTTACACCCTTTGACCTTAGGCACATTTCCCAAATTGTGCACATCCCTTCCATCTTTCAACCCAATGCCCTTGTGACACTTGTCACAAGGAGGTGGCCCTGAACTAGCACAATCCATGTGCTCCCCTTTGAATGAATCTTGGCCTCTCTTAAGGATTTTGATCCTGGCCACTCATTCCCCCTTAGGAAATCTTATAAATACCCTCATTTCTAAGAGCATCCATTCACCTTTCATTTCAAGCATTTTTATCATGCTCATTTAGCTCTAGACTTAGCATAATCAATACTAATTGTTAGTTTTTCATCATTTTCAAGCTTTCTTAAAACACATCTTAGCATAGATTTAATGGATTAACCTAGTTTCTTCCATTGTTTTGCATAAGCATAGCATTATATCACATCTTTATTTGGTTTAAATCAATCTTAGCATAAACATCATGTAGCTTAATCTTCATTTTGGCATCATATTTGAGTTCTTGAAGCCTTAGGGGCAATTTTGGGTGTTCTACCCATTATTGTGTCAATTTTTGGGGTTTTCATGAGTCTCAAATCATCTTAGAAAACATTAGAGTATGCTCCAAGTTCTTAGAGAGCACACCCACATCCCCTAAGCAAGAGCAAATCAAATAGTGCTTGGGTGCACTTGTTTAAGCTCTATCTGAGGTGGCTTAGCTTAGAGTTTTCTTTGTTTTGGATTGATTTCATGCTAGGTTAAAATCTAATGTTTGTTTGGCTTGAAGCTTTCAAAACAGGTATCCTCAAAAGCCTAGTCTACATTCTGGCACGCCCGGTGGGACCCCTATCCTGATCAACTACTCTGAAATTGACTTTTCTTGGCCATTTTTATTATCTTCTTCTCAAAAATTTGATTTCTAACTTTTATTCTCGGTCGAAATTGTGCATTTGTTGTCTACAACTGTGCTTTTGTACAAAAAATTGTAAAGTTGCACATTTATCCTTTAAAACTATGCATTTATAAGTTAAATTGCACATTTGTCTTGATTTGCTGTGCATTTGTCATGATTTGCTGCGCATATGTCAAACAGAGTTGCGCATATGTATTTTGTAAAAAACTTACATTTTGATAGCATTTTGGCAGAATAGGTGTAGTTGTGCATACATTCTTTGTTGCTGCGCATATGTGCAAAATTTGGATTTCTTGTTACTGCGCATATGTTCAGATTCCCTGCGCATTTGTTCACTGTTCCTACGCATCTAATCCAGTGAGTGGTAAACTGGTGTTTTTTAAGTATTTTAATTTGGTTTTTTCCTTGCAGATTCTAACTCTTGTTATTTTTTGCAAGAACAAAAAAACATTTAAAATCAATCCTGAAGGCTTTGTTGATTAAAGAAACTAACTTCATTTTTTGTAAAATCTTGAATGCCTTTCAAGTTTTATGCATCAAAGCTAAATTAGGAACTTGTCTTCTTGGAACTAAAAAAAATCAAAAGCAAATGGTCAAAACAAATCTTGAATGAAACTAAAGGAATAAAGCTAAGTCCTAAGAGTCATTGTCAATTTGAAAAACAAACATACTCTTGAATGCACTAAAAGAAATGAACATCTCTATTCCATTTTTTGTTTCAATTCAAAGAAAGTGCACAATCAAATCTTGAATGCCTTAAAGGATCAAAATAAAGCACTTCCAAGTTCTTAAATCAACACGCCAATCTCAATCTTGAGTGCTCAAAGAAAGAACTTGCAATTGCTCAAATCGTTTAATTTTTAGAGAAAGAACAAATCAAACCTTAAACACTTGTGTCTTCAATTTCAAAGTTCAAACACACTTAATCAATTTGGGAAAAAGAACAAACTTGCTTGATGTGCATTTAGGAGTTTTTTTTTCAATTCTTGCAAAAACCTTGTTAAAGTAAGCAACATAGAACATTTGGACTCGGACAAGTTCACTTGTTCTACTTTTAGCGAGGCCTATCTAGGGAGAAAAACACTTCCTCCTCAGAGAATGACCTCAAACTAGTATCTCCCCCGGCCGGTATATAAATAAAGTGAAGGAAAAAAGTACTCACTTATATCTCCTAATCCACGGGCATTTTGTGCCAAATGCAAATGTCTGGGGATAGGTAAATATTCCTCCCCCAGCATTGTTGGCTAGGCTCTTAAGTGAGTCACAAGAGGTCAGCATAATTGGGTATCGAGACTCCACAGAACTATTTAAAACTTGATAAAATAGAGGCTACCCTATCTACATTCGAAAGTATCAAAATCCTTGTGCAAGGACAGATTCCAAGGGGTTTAACGGGTCACCTCAAGATTACTCACCATTTGTATTCCCTTCTAGGGGGTACCAAGCTGTGGGCAAGTGATTTTGATACTCACCTTCCTTAGGTAGATCTATTTGAAAGTGCTTGATAGTCAATACATGATGAAAACATTGTTGGAACATACACTTTCAAAGCTTTATCAGAGTCAGTTATCCTATTTGTATCCCACAAGGTTGCTTTGTCCCTCGTGGAGATTCCTTTTTCAAAAATCTCTGTTGAAATCTATCCTTTGCCATTGGGAAACATCAAACTGATCAACAAACCAAGTTTGAGATACTCAGAACATTTTGCAGAGAAACCCTTGAAATCAGATATCCAAAGAACCTTTTGTCTCAAACCAAACTTATCAGAATTTCCCCAAGTTATGCCAAATTTGATCAAACATCCGAAAGCTAAGTTACCCAGATCCAAGGATTATCAAGAGAAGAAAGTTGTAGAAAGAAACCTTAAGAGCCATCAATCCTCTATCCAAGCAACCCAAGCAGAAGAAAAATATCAAGAGAAGCTTGATAATATTGTCTATAATGCAAGAGTCAAACAGTTTGCCTACCGATTTTGAGTGAACCATCGCTACGTCAATCTTGAAAGAGAAGATTAACTGGATCCATTGCATGTCCCAATCTACCTTCAGATCTCAAAATCTTATCTTGGTAGTCCTTCATCCTAGTTTCATCCTAGTTTCATCCTTGCATCATCATCAAATCCTTAGTTGCATTCTAGAGTCTTTAGTTGCATTCATCATCATCTTCCTAGCAGCATCATAGATCATCCATCTCAATTTCATTTGCATCATCCTTTTAGAGAGAGCATTGTTTCATCATCCTTCACCATCTTTCCATCAACAATCCACAATCAGAATCCCAAATCCTTGATCCAAATCCACCATCCTTCGCACCAAATCCAGAGATCCAAATTCACAAGCACTTAGTGTTCAGAACCTTTGAGTTGTTTCCATCCCTTATCCTAAATCAAAAATCATCCCCTTTTTGACAGAGAATTGTCTAAAGGAAATCAAACTTGTCCTTGCATAGCCTCATCATCTCAAGTAAGAGATTGGCTTGTATTGATAAGAATCTAGTTGACCGAAGATCATTAGTCTATCCTAGGTTGGCCAAATCCTATCACTGATTCTCCATTGGGAAAAATAGTAGCTCATTGTTGACACTTAGTAATCTTCCACTAGCATCCCACCAATCCACCACCCAATCTTGACCCAAATTAGAGCATCCCACCAAGCCTCCATCCTCACCAAGCTTTTTTACCAATCTGCCACCATCTCCCATCAATCTTCAACCATCCTTGATCCAAATCCAAGCATTTCCCCAATCCTTGCATAGCATTCTAGAAATTCATCATCCTTAGAAGTTCCTTAAGCTTGCATCCATCATCCTTTAGAGTCTTTTAGGAAACATCTTGCATCCATCTAGCATCTGTATCTCCATGCCTATCGAAACAATATCTGGATCTAGAAAAAGAAGGAACATGAATCCTTATCCAATCACCAGTTCATCTGATCCCAACATTTTTACCAACACAATGATAGCCTATAATCCCCAAATACAAACTGGAAATATATGGGATGATCCCAATATCCCCTCAGCTCCTCTAGCAATAGAAACATTTGTGAATCATCCAGAGAATCCCCCCATAGTCAATGCACTCATGGCCCAAAACCAACAAAGCATGTTCACTGACTTTGCACAAACATAGACTTCCATTCCACCATATCTCCATCCTCGCATTCCCATAAGTACTATCCAAATCCTAGCACAAGTATACTCCCCATTCATCCAACCATTCCTTGATCCAACCTTGCAAACATCACAAGAAACCTCTGCCATTCCCCTTCTTCTGCAAGGAAGCTTTGAAAATCCCGTAACACAAGCTATAACACCATCTACTCCATTCCCTATCATAGGTACTTCATCATCCACCGTGGCTGCTCAAGCTCTTGCACAAATCCAATGCTTGTCACAAAATCAACTCCCACCTCTTACAAAAACATTTGTACAAGTAGTTTCACCAACTTCCATAGGCCAAGCAACACCTTTTACTTCAGGAGGGATGCAATCATCCTTCCCCTTCACTTCACAAGCTTCTACATCCACACCTTTTGTGCCTGGAGGGACACAATCATCTTTTCCTTTCAATCCCCAAGCTTCAGCATCCACACCATCATTTCAGGGGTCAACGCAATCATTTCCCTCTTTCACCTAGAAAACCTCTACATCATCTACTCTAGGGGTAGCAAAATCATTCCCCTTTCAAAATCAGCAAACTTCCACATCACCTTTTTCATGGGGAACACAAGCATCCTCTTTATTCTCCCCCTAGCAAGCATCTACCCAGGCACAAGCCCAGCAAAATTCCTTCACCACGGGAATGCCTTCCATGGGTTTTTCCAATCCACCATTCATATCCCAAGCTCCCATTACATCTACCTTCCAGGCATCTGCTGTAGCACAATTCCCACCTCACACTGGTTCTTGTTGGGGTCTCACTCAAGAAGACATGAAAGCCTTTGGAATACCAACTCACTCTCCTACATCTGTGTTTGCAAACCAACAAGCCACATTCTCACAAGTAGCACAACAACAACCATCTCAACCCCCACCAACTTCATCCTTCACAAGCTATCCATTCCCAACACCCAGTGCTTTTCAGCAAGTTCCTCCATCTCAGCAGCAAAGTTCCTCCCATTTCACAGGTCATCTTTCCCAACCCCCCTTTGCTTCAAGCTTCCCTACATTAGTTCCACCCTTAAGCAATGCGGGAATGCACCTGACCTATATTGGTCAACCATAGAGCCAAGTTTAGTAAGGACCATCTTATCAATAAGCTGCATCATTCCACTAGCCACCCCTACAGCAACCATACTTCCAGTCATAGTAGTAAGTCCCTGTCATCCCACAACACTAGCAAGCAGTCCCGTATCCTCCACCGTAATATCCCCTTGTGCTGCATCAACAATATCCCAAGCAAACATCACTCCAAAATCCACTCCAATCTACCTATCCCACTGGGCCATATCCATATCCCACTCCACACTACCCACCTCAAATGGGAGTACCCGCTCAAACACCAATCAATGCCAAGTGGTAAGCCATGAAGAACACTCTTAAGGAGCTTCAAACTAGTACTGATAGAAAAACCTACAAGTTTGAGGAGGTTTGTCCTTATCCGTTTGACCGATCCATTGCCGCTATACCTTTCCCCAAGCACTTTGAGATGCCTAAATTTGATAAATATCAGGGGAAAGGAGATCCAATCAACCATATTAAAGAATTCTATATGGCATGCCAAGAAGTAGCTTACAGTGATAACTATCACTTACACCTATTCCCCAAAAGCTTGGGAGGAACTGTTGTTGAATGGTTCTACAAAATACCATGTGGGACTATCACAACCTTTGTTAAACTTTCTGAGAAGTTCATTGCCCACTATGCCCACAATGTTGAGAATGAGTTGACCTTGTTAGATCTCTACAACTCAAAATCGAAAGAAGGAGAAAGCCTAGCAGAATACTTGCAACGATGGTAGAACCTTACCACCAGGTTATCATACCAGCCACCTAAAAAGCATTTGACCAAAATCTTTATTGATAATTTGCATCCTAAGCTATCCCACTTCATGAGGATGAATTGTCTCCAAACCTATCAAGATATCAAGAGCAAGGGGATAGGTATTGAAAAGGCCCTCCTAGATGAAGGCACGATCTGACACTTAAAAAATGATGCCCAAAAACCCAGCAATGATAAATCCCATTACTAGAATCGTAACAAGAATATTGTTACTGATGGAGCCACTGATACCTGTATGCACCTTAAAATGGTCACCTAGACTTTGAGCCCCATTTATTTAATTTGTCAAATATCAATTTTCTGAATCAATGCTTTACAATATATTCAAATCAATTTCCTTGATCAAATCATAACTATTTCAATCATTTCAATAATCTCCTAAGGTTTAATCATGTCATCAATAATTTTATTTAATTAAAAGAAATATTCTCTCTTAAATAAATAAAATAACCTTATTTAATTGAAAGACATATCTTTTAAATGAAATAAAATCTTTTTTAATTAAATGATTTTATCTTATTTAGAATAATATCTCTCTTTTAATTAAATAATGTTATCTTATTTAATTAATAGAGAATCATTCTTTTAAATAAATAAAAAGTCCTCTTAAAGCTCTTTGTGATAAAAAAGGGAAACAAATTATTAAAAATAAATAAAATCCCTTTTCTCTCCACACTCTCTAAAAAATGAGCTTTATTTCCTCTTTTTGGATTTATCCCACATTGCTCTTGAGGATGCATTATCTTCCACATTTTCCTATATAAGGAGCCCTCTCCTTCTCATTTTGAGGATCCCAAAATTTTCATGTTATTTTTATACGACAAGTTTGGAGAGCAATCTTGGAAGAAGCTTTTGAGCACATTTGAAGCTTGGATATTTGAGACTTCTTTCTTCTTGTCTTCTTCCCTCATGCCTTATGGAAATCCATAGTTTAAATTAATATTGCATTCACATAATAGTTTAAATTCATGTTTCCTTTCATAAATTAACATTGTATAAGCATTCATTTCAATAGAATAGTTTATTTCTTGCATTGTTATCATATAGACTAGTTTCATTTGCATGCAATAACTTGATGATCATGGAGATTAGCATGCTTGCTATTCATCTTTGAATCTCTCATTTCTTGGTGTACTTGCATGGGCATAACTAGGTCAATCTGAGGGCCTCATATACAAACCCCTGCACTCCATGAATAGAGAGTTGTGAATCACTGTTTGAGACCTCATTCTTGAGTGTTCTTGAATGTAATGATTCACAAAAGTGTGACTACTTTCTAGCACACATTTTTGGTGCCCACCGTGGGGCAGAAAAGATCAATTTCTGGCCTCATTCTTGATTAGTTTTTCAGTTTTAGTGTTGGTTCTAGACTTTTTATAGCCATGTACAGCCTGGAAACCTTTTAATATAATAATGGATGGAAAGAATGATGAATCCTCTTGCTCATGCTTTTGGTTTGGTTCATTTTTATAAAGAAATGAATAAGTTATGATCATTTTGGTGAAAGTGGGTATTTGCAGATTTGAGATTCTTTGAATACAGTCAGATTGAAACATCTGGTACAGAAAAATTGTGAAGAATCAGTATTTTTAATAATATTCATTGAAAATATATGTAAATTATATTTCATTTCCTTTTGGTTTTAGTTATTTTTATGTAGATTTGTGAAAGTTATGGGCATTTGAGTGAAAACTGGTTTTTAACAATTTGTATTGGAGTTGTAGGCAATGATTTATTCTTAGAAAATGATTTATGAATGGGAAAAATAAATGGCTTACATATTTAGAAACTAGATTCATTATTAGTCATTTTGAAATTGTTTTGGTTTCATTTAGATTCTTTCTTAGAAACATATGTGATTCCCCAGGCAGGGCCTGGTGTTTTAAATCTGGTTTATGACAGAAAAATGGCAGTCTGAAAAGGTTATTGGTTGAGGAACCAAATTGAATCATAAGACCTTGTAATTTTTGGAAATAATAGTTCTTTATGTTGGCTAAAAACTTCATTTTTCTATAAATTTTAATATTGTGATTTTATGGGTCAAATAAATCAATCTTTAGAGACTATCTTGAAGACAACAATGTTACATATCTTACGGTTTGCCATTGATTTGTCTTGATTCTGTACTTTCAGATGTGTGCTAAATGTTAGATTGTAGATCTTTGCACCTAAGGTTATTTCTTAAAATCTTTATAACACTTGGTTTGGGCATAAAATCAATCTCTCGTGTGTTTGGCTTGAGTGTTACATGCTTTCATAGAACACATTTTTGATGTCTTAATGGGAAATGAATGAACATAGATTTGTTTTTATACAAGTTTGTGTTTAAGTGAATGCTTGTGTTTAAACATTAAGTAATTCTTGGTTTCATATATCAAAACATCTCATTGAGTAATCTAGGGCATGGATTCATTCCTAGTTTACATGAAGAGTTAAATGCACCACTTTGTGGACTCACTTCATGTTTACTTGGAAAGTTAAATATTACATGATTCAAACCCTCTTGCACTTATGAGTAGTATTGATTAGCAGTCTTAGATTACTTGTTATTGATCTAGATTGCTATCTTGGGTTATTGGACTCGCTAATCTGTCGGCCCCTCATTTTTGCCCTGTGGTTGCAATCTCAGCACCACATTAAAGGGGAGGGGTCTATAGGAAAGAAGCGTTAATTGTTCCACTAGGCAACCCTTTTGTGCTTTTTGGAACTCACTTATTTTCTAGGTTGTGGACTCATTTGTAGCTTATGTGGGGTGTTAAGTGTTCCACCTTGTGGACTCACCTCATATTTTCTTTAAGCATTAAGTGTTCCACCTTTAGTGCTTTTCAATACTTTTTGATAGAGAATTACTTACTTTTCATTTTTTTAGAAGGCCTGCTTGGGGATTTCATCATCTCAAGGGATGACCTTAACTCCCATGTTCCGGTGGAGTATAAATATTAGAAGGTGAATCCAAAGACACCTCTCTTGGGAATGAGTTATATTTCACTCTTGGTTAAGCCTCAAAGAACTTTATACCTTTGAGAAGTGAAGGAGGATATTTGGGTTACTGTCTCCCCCCAACTGTGTGATTTCTAATTCTTCTCATCTATGGATTTGGGCCTCACGTACCTTGCATATATCTAGGACACCCTTTAGAAAAGCCATGTATATCCTTATAGATAGCTTGCTAGGATGTTGTTGTGTTTTGAGTGCCTGCTAAAACATATCCAAGAACATACACAAGTAGAATCTTTAAGGAGTAGCAAACTAAGTCACTTGATTGTTCATGTGCAAGGTTGCTTTGCCCCTTGTTCATTGTTTGAAGACAATTTCTTGCTTGAACTCCTTGATTGCTATCTTATGTGCTTGATCAATGATAAAAATTTGTTGATGTACTTGATCTTTTAAAATGAACACAAAAACTAAGTTCTTGAGTTGAAGCACCAACCTTTTTTACAGCTTGCTTGATTTTTTATCCTGTCATTAGAGACCTGTCTTTGTCCTCTAGGGATAGCATCATTTGGTTTACAAAGTCACTTTGGAAATAATTGTCAAGTTGAAAGAAAATTCTTGGTGAGAGTTTATCTCTAGAATTGTTAGCCACATTCTTGGAGAATTTTAGTACTCTTTTTGTCCAAACCATTTCCATCAAATTCAATTTCAATTATATTTTGGCCTAGTCCAACCTCCTGATTCAAAAGTGCAAGGGTAGTCACCCTTTGATTTGAGGCACCTCTTTGATAGTGTTGGTAATGCCTTTTGCAATTTCTATCTTACCATCTCCCTTTGGACATTAGAGAACTTTGATTATCCTAGTTTGGTGTTGACATTTTGTGAGGCCATCTTATAACCAAGCGTCTTCAATTCTCAGTCTTCCTTGGTTAGTCTAGGTTAGATCCTAGGTGTTGTCATGTTGCTCAACATCCAAATGAATGTTAATGGTATTAGTTGCACAAGATGACTCTTAGTCTTCTTCTTTCTTCTTTCACTTCCCATGTTTTTCTTCTAAAGTCTTCTATTCACATGCGAAATTCTTCTTATCTTCCTAATTATTTTCCTCTTATTATCTAGTCTACTTCTTTCTATTCTTTTCCTCTATCATTCCTACACTTGATTCCTTTTCCTCTAGAACTATGAGTTTCAACTATCTTGCTATGGAACCTCTCTTGAAAATGGATGATCTTGATCTCCTTGCTCAATTTGAAGAGCATTATTCCTCAAAAACTCTTATGGGTGAAAAATTTATGGCAAATATAGAGGAAAAATCAATTAAATCAAGTGCCTTTGCTAGAATTATCAACATGATCCTATCACAACCTCCTTCTTCCAAAATTCTTTCATCTTCAAAATCTTCCAAATATTATCATGACTCTTCTAAACACTATTTACATTCTTCATCTTCCAAATCTTATCATGAATATTCTAAACATTATTCAAATTCCTCATTATCTAAGTCTTCTTCTTCCACTAGGTTTTCACCTTCCTCTTCTTCATGATCTCATTCCTCTTCTACTTATCCCAAGAGTCTTACTTCTCTTCACGAGACATACCATGATGAGCAATATGATAGCCCTTGTGATACCTCTTCCACAAAGAGTGACATTCCCATCTTTGATGACTATGATGACTATGATGATGGACAATGTAACAATACCTATGAAACCCCTATTCCTAAGAGACCTCATCGTGTGCTCGTGCTTACTAGAAAAGGGTCATCACATTGGATAGATTTTGATGGTGATCGATGTGACTCTGATTTTGAAAGAGATTTTGATGATTTTTGTGAACAATACCTAGATGATACATCTACTTCATTTGAAGAAGAGAAAGCTCAATGAGCTGATTATAAATGTAAATATCATAAGAATGTCTCCTCTTAAAATTCTCTTGCTGAAAATAAAGACAACACTCTCAAGCAAGATCATATTAATGTTAAACCTTTGTCTTGTGATGGTTCCATTCCATCCCCTACTTCTTCCAATACTCCTACATCTCCTAAAGTTGCCAAGTCTTCCAAATCTTTCACAAATCCTGCATCTGACATAAATCCTAATGCTTTCCATGTAGTTCCTTATAGTTATCCTCAAGGGCCATCTCTTAAAGATACTCAAGCTAACCTTCACTTGGCTACAAATACTTCTGATAATGCTAAATCTAAAGAGCCTAAGCCTTTATGCGCTATAATGCCTACTTCAGCTATTCCTTCACCATCTCTACCAAAGTCTTCCATACAACTCCAACCTACTTCCTTAGAAGTGGCTTCATGTTAAGAGGACTCTAAAACTGATATAGAAAAGAATATAAAGAAAGATCAAGATCAAGAACCCTCCATGTCATCCACTCCTTTTCATGATGTTCTCTATCCATGCCCTTCCTCATTTATTCCACCATGTCTTAAGTCTTCTCCGAAGCAAGATCAAGCTACTACCCACACCATTGAGCTTATTGATAATGAAAATAACCTTACCACACTTGTACTTTCCAAAGATGATACTTCCATTAAGGTTATTAAAAATGGTGTTGTTACTTCTGATGTTAAGCCTATTCAAGAGACAAATTTTGCACTTGTGCTATCCAAAGATCCTTGTCAAGATAAAAGTTTTCCATCTTCTTGTTCTACCATTTCATGTTCACTTCCACTTTCTACTCTTCCTAAGTCTTCACAAGCTTTGAATGATCCTATCAAAGAAAATGCTCTTATTCAAGATGTCTAGGATCCTATTGAAAATTCTAATGCTCACTCTGAAGATGCTGATATCCTTGGTTGTCATATAGATGCTGATGAACTTATTGATTATCCTTTTGCATATTCCACTTCCATCCTTGAACCTCTTCCACCACTACTAAGGACTTAACATCTTCCTTCCATATTGGGTCCTTATGTCCCTTCATTTTCCCCTCCTAACTCTCATAATTTTTCATCTATCTTAGGTCCTTATATCCCTCCATCTCCTATCTTTCCTCAAGATCAACATAGATGCATACCTTTGAATCCTTTTCATCCATCCACCCATCTACAATAGTCATATTATCCTTCTTCTTCCACACATCCCAAGTCTTTTGGAAGTAACTTGAATGTTCAATATAAGAAAAAGAAACAATACAAGAATCCATCAAAGAAAAAACATCACCATGTCTCCTCTAATCGACATGGGGGCATAAAGTCAAAAGAGATATCTAAGAAGAAAACTACAAGACAAGTATGGGTTCCAAAATCCATCATTCAAGATATTCTCTCTAAGTCATCAAAAGGAAATAAAAAGCCTAAGGCTATATGGATTCCAAAGTCTCTCGTAAGAGAGTCTCATGTTGAACAAAAAGTGAAGTTGACATTCAAGCTTTCCAAGACTTCCACCTCATATTCTTCCAAAAACATTCTTCCATTCCATGCACCTGAACCGCAACCTCTACTAAACATTCACCATATTCCTTCATGTATTCCTTCATTCAAGTTTCCTCCATCCTCTCATCACCCTCCAAGGTGTGCGTTGATGTTGATATTGCCTTCCTTTCCATCTACTCTTTCACAATCCTTCCATTCATTATTCTCTTGCCTTCTATCATTTTTCCTCATTTGCATATTCCTCCTATCTTCCAACTCCACTCGCTTTACATAAAATCGTATCCTCCATTTTTCTCTTGCATCTTCCTTTCCCTATCAGCATCTTTGAGCATATAATTTTGAATCCTTGGCATATCATGGTTTATCCTTTCAAGGAGCATTATCTAAAAGCTTGCCTTCTTCCAAAAATTATAAAATTCAAAAAAAAAAAAAAAAAGAAGAAAAAATGAAAAAATTGAAAATGTGCCTTGGTGAAAACCTGGAAACAGGAGTCTTGGTAGAAAAAGTAAAAAGAAATAAATTCATCCTATGGTGAAAACCACTCCCTTGTGGCACCTTGGATAAGTACCATGATGAAAACCTGGCAATCAAGCATCATGCGTAGTTCTTCTACATATCTCATCCATTCTATCTTCTCTCTTTGATATTGACAAGGTTGATCTATACATGAACATTTGGCTATCTTGTGAGCTATCTTACGATGATCTTGCTTTCATTTCTTTCATGTCTAGCCTTCATATCTATTCTCCTCCATTCATTCTAGTCTTTCGCTATCCTTTTCACCTTTGGTCTTGATCTAATCTAATATCTAAAAAAGAGTAAATACGATGCTATGAAGCCTCTTGACATGTCTACTCCTTTGGACTGCATCCTTTCCTTCTTTTGCATTAAGCTTTTGAGGCTTATCCTATGCTAGTCTTTCATTGTTTGTCCAAATGTGCTTTACATGACAATTTTTTTTCCCTAGCTTGGGTACTCTTGAGGAGTTTGACCTTGAGGATTTCTTCCCTCCATTCACTTTCATTCTCCTTTCCTCCATCTCATTCAGCAGCTTGCTAATCCCTCTTGTTCTCCACCTTGCTAGACTTTGGGACTACATGATGTGATCTTGCTTGGGAGTTTGATGCCCATTCTGTCTAGGGGCATCTTTTGTACATACTTATTGATCCTAAAAAAATTCCAAAAAAATTCATATATGATGCTGAAAAATTTCTAAAAATCAGAAAATGTCCTAAAAAAATGATCTTAGTGAAAACCTAGCAATAGGCACTTTGATGTATCTCAAAAAAATTATATATCCCAAAAATACCAAAAAAATAAAAAATTCAAAAAATTCAAAAAAAATAGAAAAAGTGCCTTGGTGAAAATCTGGAAACAGGCGCCTCGGTAGAAAAAATACAAAAAATTTATAAAAAGTGTTGAAAAAATTCTTCCAAGTGGTGAAAACCTAGAAACGGGCGCTACTTGAGGCCTTTGCACCCCTATTTCTTAGCATGCATCCTCGACACTTAGCCTTTCCCCATCATACCTTGTCCTTGTTGCCTTGGTTTGGAGTTGGTCTTTGTCTTTGTCTAGGGGGCATCACTATGTTAGCTTTGGTCTCTTGGATATGCTTTTCTTTAGGACACCTCGCAAATAGTGTTTTTCAACACCAACCTAACTGTGTTTTTCAACACAACCCCCGACATCAAGTGTTTTTCAACACTTATCAGTTTGGTCTTATCCAATTCGGTCATGTGATCTTACCTGCTAGCAAGCATTCAATCCTTATCCTCAGAACTTAGTATCAGTTTACACACTTAAAATTTTTAAATGCAACACTTAATGCTTGAGATATGTCATGATTTTTTTTTTGTGTCCTGACTGTTATTGATTTTTATTGAATGTCCTTGTCTAATAAGTCTCTCCATGATGCATCACTAGAGGACTTGCGGCATGGGGGCATGTTTTTATTTTCTTTCTGCTTGTGGGTGTTGTCTTGAACATCTCCATGATCATCAAGTTATTGCATGCAAATGAAACTAGTCTAGATGATAACAATGCAAGAAATAAACTATTCTATTGAAATGAATGCTTATACAATGTTAATCTATGAAAGGAAACATGAATTTAAACTATTATGTGAATGTAATATTAATCTAAACTATGGATTTCCATAAGGCATACGAGAAGAAGACAAGAAGAAAGAAGTCTTTGACCAAAATCTTTATTGATAATCTACATCCTAAGCTATCCCACTTCATGAGGATGAATTGTCTCCAAACCTATCAAGATATCAAGAGTAAGGGGATAGGTATTGAAAAGGCCCTCCTAGATGAAGGCATGATCTGACACTTCAAAAATGATGCTCAAAAACTCGGCAATGATAAATCCCATTACTGGAATCGTAACAAGAATGTTGTTACTGATGGAGCCACTGATACCTATATGCACCTTAAAATGGTCACCTAGACTTTGGGCCCCTAAAAAGCATTTGACCAAAATCTTTATTGATAATCTGCATCCTAAGCTATCCCACTTCATGAGGATGAATTGTCTCCAAACCTATCAAGATATCAAGACCAAGGGGATAGGTATTGAAAAGGCCCTCCTAGATGAAGGCACAATCTAACACTTAAAAAATGATGCCCAAAAACTTGGCAATGATAAATCCCATTACTGGAATCGTAACAAGAATGTTGTTACTGATGGAGCCACTAATACCAAGCATGTCTAATTTTTCATGGCTAGTCCTCCATCAACTCCTGCATACCAAAAACAATAAGCACTCATCTATCAACAACCTCCTCAAGTCCATTAGCAACCCACACAACAATATCATTCTCAGAATAATCAGCAAAATTATCAACAGCAAGCCCATCAAGCTTATCGAGGTAATCCAAACAATCAGGTCAATGTCATTAATGTTTCTCCCAAACAACATAATCCCAGAGCTCAAAACAATCCAAGGAAGACCTTCACACCATTGGGTGAACCTCTAGATGTTATCTTTCACTGAATAGCCAAGGCCAACTTGATCATGTTTTCACCAATCCAGCCAGTTGATGATACCACTCCCAAGCCCGATTGGTACAAAGATCACAAATATTGTGGTTTTCATTGTGTCAAAGGACACACTACTTTGAAGTGTATGTGACTCAAAAACTATATCCAAGATCTCATTGATCAAAAATAAATTCAAGTAGATGCACCTGCTCAAGCCTCGCCAAATGCCAATTTACAAATCTATCAGACTGTGTCCCCATAGCACAATGCTGGGAAGAACCAAGCTAATACCAATCATCCCTAGAATCATGGTAAAGGCAAGCAAGGAGATCACACTCATGCCTACATCAATTATGATAAATTTGTTGGATGTATAACCCAAGTTGAGCCCACAGTCAATACCATCCATGTCAGAGGAGCAGATCATCAATTTGTTATTACTACCTGTAGAGATCGGATCACCATTGCTGGTGCCCATCCAAGGCTAGTACAAAATGCACACAATGCATAGTATAACCTCATAGAACATCTTGGGAACACACTAGCCCAAATCTCCATCTTGGACCTTCTCCGCACTTCACCCCTCCATCAGGAGATCCTTGACCAAGCTCTCAAAGAAGGGCATGTCCCCACAGACATTAACACCACCTAATTTGTGACCCTTGTGGGACATTTATCTACAGCCTATGCTTTATCCTTCAAAACATTTGACATGCCAGATGTTGTACCTGACCATACTCTCCCTCTTCGCATCACCATCATGGTCAAAGACTTTTCCATCAAACGGGTCTTAATAGATAATGGCTCAGCCCTGAACTTGTGTACTTTGAAATTCATTCAGTAGATTAGGTTCACACAGGCTGATATAGCACATGAAGTAATCACTATCAAAGCCTATGACAACTTGGAGTGTACCTCTAAAGGTACTATTACTTTGCCTATTTAGCTAGGCTCGATAACCCAAGATACCATTTTCCATGTTGTTGATCTTGACCTTCCATTCAATATCCTCCTAGGCTGACCATGGATTCATTCCATCAAGGTTGTACCATCTACATACCATCAGTGCATCAAGTTTTTGCATCATGGTGCTAAGGTCACCATCCATGCTGATCCCCAACCCTTCGCATACTACTGTGCGATGGAAGCATCATTTCCTCATTCTACTCATTGTCCTGGAACTGACATTGGCACTTCTATTGCTAGCTCATCCCAATCCCATTGCAATCTAGAGACCATCTTTGCTTCAACCCTCTCTTCTATCAAGATCAATAACCAGGGTTGTGGTGAATATAGCCTACATGATGCATTTTTTGTAGGAGCCCTCCCACTTGATCCACCTGCTCAAGGGTGCCTGAGTCACCAAAGCAATCCTGTAGAAGATATCCATGCAATCAACTAGAGAATGGGACCTATGACTTTTGAATCCCATGGCACATTAAATAGTCAAGAAATGGACCCTGACATCAATCAGTGGTTGTAAAAAGATCCCCCACTAGCTGACAAACAACTTCTTGGCTACTTCAAGGATAAATACCCACAATCGTACAAGTACACTACTGAGCAATGGAACTACCAAGGTGGTGGTCTAGGACCACAAGAAGGTAGAAGCAAAGACCCAATTACAGCATCCAAAAACCCACAACATTAGGGTCTTGGCTTTAATACCCCTTGCCTGCATATACAAGGGCCCAATACCACAACTGGGGGCACCAACATGACTAGCGTTCCCCTCTTGAATAGCCAGGATGACCTTGTAGAGATCAAAGACATCCCTAAAGAGAAAGAAATCAGATCCTATGATGATATCTTTGATGATGACACCCTCCTAGGGACTTCTATCCTCCAACAAATTTCCATCAATCTCATAGAACTTCCCCTCATTCACCCTCAACTCATAGATTGGGACCAACCAAGCATCATACACATTGATGAGTTCTAGAGCACAGAAGGACTCCTAGAGTTCATGGGGGCATCAGGTCCACAATTGGTTCACAATTCAGAGTCAACTCACATCTATAAACTTGACCCAAAAGGATACTTTGGGGAGGAGGCAAGCTTTAGCTACAAAAGAGAAATAGAAAAAGTAAAACATGAGTCTTTATGTGAAAACCCTTCTGGGGCACATTCTAATTCCAAAATAGTAAAAATAAAGAGCATATCTTCTAGTGAAAACTTGGCAATTCAAGTGCTAGAAGATGAAGACTTGCCTCTTCCTCCCATCCATGATTACAGACCTGAGCAGTCACCTATCATCATAGAAGAAACCAAGCCAGTCAACTTGGGTACAGAGGAATGTCCAAGAATCACCTACATTGTAGCCAACCTGATAGAGGGTGAAGAAATGGCTTTCATTGTGCTCCTTAGAGAATCAATTATAAATTTTGCATGGTCATATGCACACATGCCTGGGCTTGATCCTAATCTTGTGATTCATCATCTAGCAGTGGATCCTAATGTCAAGCCAGTAAAGTAGAAGCTAAGGAAAATGCATCCAAAAGTCACCTTATTAGTCAAAGTAGAACTTGAAAAACTCCTCCAAGCCAAGATTATCAGAGCTATAGATTACTCAGATTGGATCTCCAACATGGTGCCTATCACAAAGCCTTTAGGTGACATCAGAATATGCACAAATTTTAGGGACTTGAACAAGGCATGTCCTAAAGATGATTTTTCACTACCAAATATAGACATGATTATAGATCTTACAGTGGGTCATGAAATTTTGTCACTAATGGATGGCTTTTCAGGCTACAATCAAATTTGTATAGTAGAAGTAGATCAACATAAAATAGCATTCACAACTCCATGGGGTACCTTCTACTACAACATGATGCCATTCATGCTAAAGAATGTAGGAGCCACATATCAAAGAGTGATGACAACAATCTTCCATGACATGATCCACAAGATTCTAGAAGACTATGTGGATGATATTCTTGCAAAATCAAAGACACACCATGAACACCTTGACATTCTTGAGAGTGTGTTTGATCACTTGCAGCACTATGGGTTAAGGCTCAATCCAAAGAAATGTGTCTTTGGTGTTACATCTGGAAAGATCCTAGGTTTCATAGTATCACGATGAGGCATAGAGATTGACCCTAAAAAGGTCAGAGCAATAATAGAAATGCCTCCACCAAGAACACTCAGACAGCTCATAAGCCTACAGGGAAAGCTTCAATCAGTGCATCAGTTCATTTCTCAACTACCTAACAAGTGCCAACCTCTTACGCATCTCTTATGTAAAGGCACAAGCTTCAAATGGGATCCCATATGTCAGAGAAGCTTTGATAAGCTCAAGGAGTATCTAGCCAATTCTCCAATCCTAGTACCACCAATTCCAAGATGCCCTCTCATACTCTACATCTCAGGAACCACTACAGCACTGGGGGCACTCCTAGCTTAGCATAATGATGAAAACAAAGAGAGAGCCATCTACTACATTAGTCAAACTCTTGTCGGCTATGAGCTTAATTACTCACCCATGGAAAAAGCATGCCTTGCAGTGGTTTTTTCCACTCAAAATCTTAGACATTACATGCTTAGTCACATGATCAGGCTCATTTCAAAGGTGGACCCCCTCAAATATCTACTATCAAGGACAACTCTCATAGGCCGTATGGCAAAATGGGTCATGTTACACAACGAGATTGACCTCTAGTACATAGATCGGAAAGTAATCAAGGGGCAAGTCATTGCCGATCAGCTAGCAGAAGCACCACTAATCATGGAATTCCCTGATGAACACTTATGTATGATTGAAGAGCAGCCCATATGGAAACTATACTTTGACGGCTCCTACACATCACTTGGATCAGGGGCAAGAATCCTATTCGTCATACCTCAAGGTCACTACATTCCAAAATCATTCAAATTGGGATTCCCATGTACCAATAACATTGCAGAATATGAGGCACTCATCTCAAGTCTCAAAATAGCCATTTAGTGGAATATCACAGAACTGCAAGTGTTTGGAGATTCACATTTGATTATCAAGCAAGTCTTAGATAAATATCAGATGAAGGATGACAAGATGCTACCCTATAAAGAGCTGGTGGACAGACCGAAAGAGCATTTCCTAAATCTACAGTTTACACAGATGCCAAGACTTCAGAACAAAGCAGCTGATGTAATGGCAACCATTGGATCCTTGTTAGAAATCCCATGCGACGCATCACAATATGAATTCCTAGTTGAGTAGCTACATACACCAGCTCACAAGAACACCGATGCAGAAATGGTGTGTGTCTTGGTTGGTCCCCAATCCCCATGGTACCATGACATCCATGCATATCTAAAGAATGGTATCATATCTCCCCATCTCACCAATAACCAATGCCAAAACCTTATTCACAGAGCTTCTCACTACACTCTTGTAGCCAACACCCTTTATCGTCGAGGATATCACAACATCCTTTCTAGGTGTTTAGATTTGAACAAGGTTGTCCTAGCTTTACAAGAGGTCCACACTAGAATTTGTGGTGCCCACATGAGTGGCATGGTTCTAGCTAAGTAGTTGCTTCGAGTTGGGTATTATTGGCCAACCATGGAACATGATGCTTGTGAGTTTGTCAGAAAATGTTTACCATGTCAGTAGCATGCAAATTTGATTCATGTACCAGCACAAGACTTGCAACCCATTGTGCCACCTTGGCCATTTTCATGTTGGGGCTTTGACCTTGTTGGCTTAATCACTCCCCTTTCCTTGGATGGACACAAGTACATAATAACTGCCACAGAGCACTTCACCAAATGGGTTGAAGTGATTTCATTCACCCTAACTACTGGCATTCAAATATCCAAGTTCATCCTTTACCACATCATTTGTCACTTTGGCATACCATCTACCATCTTCACAAACCATGGCGCACCTTTTGAAAACTAGCATGTGGATGATCTGTGTGCCAGACTCCACATCCATCACTGTTTCTCTAGTCCATATTTCCCTCAAGGAAATGGCCAAGCTGAGGCAACCAACAAAACTATCTTGAAAATCCTCAAGAAGGTTGTCAATGATTCTGGTCGTAACTAGCACCTCCAAATCAATCCCACCCTTTGGGCCTACCGTACTTCTTATCACACTCCCACAGGCACCACCCCATATTCCCTTGTATATGGTGCCAAATCTATTCTGTCGATCGAGGTTGAGCTCCCATCATTGTGAGTCTCCATGAAGAACTACACCACTAATGAAGATTATCATGTGGCCCATCTCACACAGCTAGACCTCTTAGATGAAAAGAGACAACAAGCCTATGATCACCTAGTTGCATACCAAAATTGACTCAAAAGGAGTTATAACAAGAAGGTTCATCCTAGACAGTTCCAGGTCAGTGACATGGTCCTCAAAGAAAATTAGAAGGTCCAAGCAAATCAAGAAAAGAAAGGCAAGTTTGAGCCTACTTGGCTGGGCCCCTATGTTGTCACAGCATGCTTCGGCTCTGGTGCCTATCAGCTATCTACACTAGAAGGTAAGCCTTTGAATGATCCAATCAACATCATACATTTAAAGAGGTTCTATGCTTGAACCAAATCTACATATTTAGAAAATCAAAAAAAATTGAAAAAAGCAAAACAGAAAAGAAAATAATCGTCCAATGGTGAAAACTTGGCAATTCAAGTGCCTTGGACAAGTATGTTGGTGTAAACCTGGCAAACAAGCACCATACATAGTGGACCAAATCATTATCTATCAAACTCCCATCCCCCCCATCCCACTATCTTAGTCCTTTTTTCTCCCATCCCCATCCCCATCCACCATCCCCCAGCATTCCTCTTTTTCATGATCCTCAAGAAAATCCACAATCCCACTTGTACCCTATCTTGTACCCTATCTTGTACACTATCTTGCACATATCTTGTACCATATCCTATATAGCGTGATCCTTCCTATATATCCTGTATAGTGAGATCTTCCTATCCCCAATCCTAAGCTTCTGTACATATCTGTTGTATCTCTTTTCTTGTCCGTTGTACATATCCTCATGTCTTGTTGTACATAGTCCTCGTCAGTCCTACAGTAGCATTTGATCAAAACACTTTCTCCTACCCAGCCTTGTACTTTAGCAATATCAATTGTCGACTATTCTTGATCCTAGTGATTATTCTTTGACTTCATCATTTGCCAGCAACAACACTCCTCCCATCAATCAGTAGGTCCTTGAGGATGTATCCTTCCTCCTGTCAGACCTAATCTTCCCCCACTCCCACCAGGTCTGTGTTGATGCATCCTTCCACACGTTTAGACCAATCTTCCCACCATCAATCAATCTATCACATCAAATCTCTCTCCTTGGCAAAGGATGTCCTTTTGGAGTTCTCATTTTGGTCTTGGATTTTGTCCTTTGGATCTTGTTAATCTTTTATGGCTTCTCATTGTTCTCTACTCAAAAGTCACCATGATCCTTTATATCATGGTGTGCTATGAATGAGGATAATTTGGGGCATGGTCTTTTGATCTTTTGCTTCTTCCTATGAGTTAGTCGTGTGTTTGTGGTTTCTCCAGCATCATTTCTACCATGCCTCCTTCTCGGGATCATGTGTGATGCTACGGAAACCTTGCATGTCTTTTTAGCATCAGTCCTATGCAACACTGGTGACAAGGCCTTGTGATCCCAGTATCCTTGGTAGGTCTCTAGCCTTGCTATATTAAACTAGGTTGTGCTCTCCACATTTGCACTTGGAGCTTCCCCCAATCCCTTGCATCCTGCATCATATAGATTAATCTTGCATCTTACATCTCTAATGTCGCTGCATCCTACATTTTGCATTTCATCTCATCTTGCATCCACCCATCTTTTCTCTTGGAAGCTTGGTTATTTATCTCCCCTTCTTCCTTTGTCCTGCCTTCTTTGTTTCCTTTCAAGAAAATTTCACAATGTTTATTCCTTGCGTTATTTTCTCGAGGGGGCACAACCCATCATTCCTCTAAATTCTAGCTTTGGGCATCTTATTTTCTTATCTTTGATGCCATGCCACTTGCGGCATCGCATCAAAGAGAGGCAAAATGTAGACACCTAAAAATCTTTTAGAAAATAAAGTATTTTTATTTTTTGAAAAAATTCCTGATGACATCATCATTTATTAATTAATTAATTATTTAATTAATTAATTTTTATGCCATTAAATCCCTTTATCTTAATTAAAAATATTTAATTAAGGAATGCCTCCCTATAAATGTTTAAATCTTATTTAAACATTATTCTCCTATTTATTAATTATTTAATTAATAAATTGACCGAAAATCCCAAAATAAATTATTTATTTATTTTTTGCCCAAAACTTGACCAATTTCCTTAAGACCACTAACCTCTTCTAGAATCTTCTAATCCTTCTTTAATTTTGATTAGAGGCTAATCCCCTCTTTTCCTAACCCTAATCCCAACTCAAAATATTTAACTAAGATTAATTATTTAATCCTCATGTTTATTAAATTCTCTTTAATAAATATTCTCAAAACCTAAACCATGGAAATAAATAAATCTTTATTTATTTCCTAAAATCTATATTTATCATAAGAAAATTCTAGACTCTTCTAGAAAGTCCTAATCCTAATCTTAATCCCCCCCTAACCTTGTCACATTCCCTAACCAAGGTTAGCCAACTCCTAAGCTTAACCCAAAGTCAAAAAACTTCTAGAAACTTCTCTTACATACATTAAATGCATTTAAAGCCTCCTTATCCCTCTTACATGCATTTATGATGCATTTAAGAAGCCCCTCACCCCTTTCTTACACCCTTTGACCTTAGGCACATTTCCCAAATTGTGCACATCCCTCCCATCTTTCAACCCAATGCCCTTGTGACACTTGTCACAAGGAGGTGGCCCTGAACTAGCACAATCCATGTGCTCCCCTTTGAATGAATCTTGGCCTCTCTTAAGGATTTTGATCCTGGCCACTCATTCCCCCTTAGGAAATTTTATAAATATCCTCATTTCTAAGAGCATCCATTCACCTTTCATTTCAAGCATTGTTATCATGCTCATTTAGCTCTAGACTTAGCATAATCAATACTAATTGTTAGTTTTTCATCATTTTCAAGCTTTCTTAAAACACATCTTAGCATAGATTTAATGGATTAACCTAGTTTCTTCCATTGTTTTGCATAAGCATATCATCATATCACATCTCTATTTGGTTTAAAATCAATCTTAGCATAAACATCATGTAGCTTAATCTTCATTTCGGCATCATATTTGAGTTCTTGAAGCCTTAGGGGCAATTTTGGGTGTTCTACCCATTATTGTGTCAATTTTTGGGGTTTTCATGAGTCTCAAATCATCTTAGAAAACATTAGAGTATGCTTCAAGTGCTTAGAGAGCACACCCACATCCCCTAAACAAGAACAAATCAAATAGTGCTTGGGTGCACCTGTTTAAGCTCTATCTGAGGTGGCTTAGCTTAGAGTTTTCTTTGTTTTGGATTGATTTCATTCTAAGTTAAAATCTAACGTTTGTTTGGCTTGAAGCTTTCAATACAGGTATCCTCAAAAGCCTAGTCTACACTCATCAAAAGAAAGAAAAGAAACTGAACAAGAAACTTGTTCATCATTAGAATCTTCATGACAGGACAACATAGTGTTATGATCTTCAGTCATTTCTTCTACAAACTTATTATATGATGAGTATTCTTGTAAACATGAATCATTTTCTTCATCATTTTGAACACATGCCTCATTATCAGTGTCAAAACATATATCATCTAGATATTGCAAAGTAAAATCCAAATTGGAGGCATACTTCTGAAAATCAACTTCTAAAAGGTCTGAGATTTCTTCATTGCTTAGTGGATGCTGAACTTCATGTTCATTTTCCTTGGATTCTTGTTTGATGTTGTAGACTTCTTTGTTTAGAACAGGGGATGCAAAATCTTGGCCTTCACCATCTTGTGCAAAAACATCATTGAAACAACTTTCGTTTGCATCATAATTATCTCCTTGCCCTTTGCACAAATCTTTGTTATACTGGGATAATAAATTGTTCTCTTATTTTTCATACCTAGAGCCTTGCAGTTATCATTCTCAATGCCTGAGGTGATTTGGAGAGGATGAAACCCTGATGGCCACACATATCTGGTTTTCAAGAAAATTTTGATTTGCTTATCCAGCGAATCTGTGGTGAAGACAACGTGATTGTTGTGAAAATGCTGAGTAGACTTCATTTCTTTTTTGGATTTGTAATGGGATAATAACATTTAGTATTTAATGAACTCTCAATGGCATCAAAGAGGGGAGTATCTAGTAGAGATTTCAGTGGAGTCGATGGAGGGGAAGACAAACAATGATATCCATATGGGGCCAGGCAGCAGCTTCCATCACAGAAGTAGTTGTTTGAATAGTACCAACTGCAACAAGATTTTTCACACAATGGTAAGGTTTCCTGTCAGCCCTCTCACCCTCCACATTTTCAATCGGTCCCATTTGCACAAAAAAATTGGGTGAAGGGAAACACTGCTACCCATTTTGATCCTGATGACATAATGAAAATATTTAGTGGAAAAGTAACAGTCCAATGGGCCAAGCCTTTTTTTGTGAATCCTAGATTCATTAACGCGCCAGTAAAGCCCCAATCTAGGTTGTAGAGGAAGGAGAGTTTCAATAAGGTAGTACAACATCTCAAAGCCTCTTTTAACAATGCATATTCTATTCATGAAGCGGGTGACTCATCCTGGCAAGCGAGTAAGAGGCAACTGACAAACTCTCAAGACTCATTTCAGGGAAATTTTTTTGAGCGGGAAAATAAAAATTTAAAAATCTATCAAGTAGGAGGTAATCTCTTCTTGCCAAGACAAAGAGCTTAGGGTTGATATCAGCACTTCCAAAAGCAAGAAATACTAGACATTTGTGAAGGCACGCCACCAGGATCACCTGTAGCCATACGGTATAATTAGGGTCCCACCAACAAACAGGGAGATTTGAGGGTTATGAAGTAGATATCAAATTAACATACTGGGCAATCTCATTAGGTCACAACAAATAGAGCCCCCTTCAATCCAAAGCAACCTATTCAAGTTTGGTAGATTAAGCAGAGCACTCTTCATAAGGCAACTCAACAGGGGATTGAGACTCGTGATTCTACATCAATCTCCTTTCTAGATCATCTGCTTCAAGATCAAATTCATCATCTCTGAAATATAGCATTAATATGTACATTTTTGAGACCAGTCTTTTGTATTGATGATATTAAAATTTGGGCCTTTGACAATTGGCTAGGGTTAATTGACATTTTTTGGTTAAATATTGAGTTGGGTTATTTTCTTGCTAAATTTGAAAACTTTGTTATGAGGGATGGGATACATAAGATCAAAAGTTGGTTTTGCAAAGGAGTTGGACTCTTTACTACAGTATGGACCCCTAATCTAAAACTACAAGATAGAGCTCCATTTTTCTTCCCCATTTGGATTGCCTTGCCAAACTTGCCTTTAGAATTCAGAGATCTGGACATAGTAGAAATCATTGCTAATCATCTTGGTATCTTTTCTAAGCATGACCTAATACCATTTGAGGTGCCACACCGACAAGTTAGAGTGTGTATCCTTCATGATGGGACTTCTGAATTGCCAAAATGTATTTCCCTAAAATCCAAATGGGGGAAGTGGGATCAAAAAATTCATCTTCAAAATGAGGAGACTATCATGTTATATCAACATCAATTAGGGCATTTCACAACTCATTGCCAATCCCAACCATTAACCCAATTGAGGGTATGTGATAACTTCTATACAAATCCTTTCTAGTGCTCCATATCACATATCCTTTGGCAAGTGGAATTGAAATCTTCTTCACCATGCTCTGTTGAAGTGCTGCCTAACAAGATTTACCCATATGAAGCTTCTATCTACTTTTATTGGTCTATAAGTATCATCATGGCATTCTTGAGTGCCTCCAAGTAGCCTGCCTTATTAGATTGGAATAAATCAGAAGACTCAAGTTTCAGTCAGGATGACATAGTACAACACCTAATGTTTTTGAATTCTCCTACTACAAATCCAATTACAAATGATGTGTTTGATAAAGAGGTGTTGGTAAATCTATGAGCTAGGAAAATTTTAGAAGAGTTATTGACAGACCTAGCTACCAAAATAATATATGAGATAGCAGAAGAAGAAGGGATCCTTCAGTATGAAGGTGTGTACAACAAACAAGATCAACATAAATGCCTAAGTGATGGTTTTACCACTATTCTAGTAGAAGAGAATTTGCAACCACTTGAAGAGCATCAGATGCTAAACATGCACTAGCAAAGTGACAACAATAAGGCTCGAGTGGTAAATGAGCTTAGTACAGATTCTAAAGGCTCTTCATCTTTAGATTCTACCAGTCAATCTAAGGGGAGAGTTATTGGGTAGAGAGAAGCTAAATCCATTGACCATAATAAAGACTACATGAATGCAACAAGTATGTTGGGGCCTCCATTTGAATTAGAGGAGACTATTCACTCCCACATTATAGAATGGATACAGAGTAACACATTTCCTACATCAGAGGAAAACCTAGCAGGATATGACTAGGAACTGCATGCTGATCCAGATTTGGCTATTGATGGGACTAATCAAGAAATATGTGATGGCCCAAACAATACCACTTGTGTTGTAGGAATAGGTCCTGTGGCTTTTGACCCTAATATGTTGCTATCAATTGAGAAATCACCATTACATCAAGAACAAGCCAAGGCTCCACCGAAAAAAAGAGGTAGAAAGCCTAAAAGTACTATAGTCAAAGAAGAAATTGAAGCTGGAATTCAATCAACACTGGACGGGAAGTTCACACCTTCCAAAAGATTGACGAGGAGAACAAAAGGTTCTCCTTGTCAGCAATGAAGATAGCATCTTGGAATGTTAGAGGACTCAATGCCTCTGACAAAAGAAATAGAATCAGGCTAGAAATTGATTCTATAAAAGTGGATATTATACTACTTCAAGAAACAAAGATGTTAGATGAGGTTTTTAACAAAACTATTGGGAAATGGACAAAATGGAATGTTGTTCATAGTCCAGTGATAGGTGCATCAGGTGGGCTAGCTATCCTCTGGGATACTAATATTTTTCAAGTCCAAATTATTGAGAAGAAAGATAATTGGCAAGCCATCAGATTGGAATGTTTTGATATTAAAATATTATTGTTTAATGTTTACAGGCCCACAGAAACCCAAGAAAAATTGAGATTATGGTCAAAGGTTACTCATTTTTTACAACTTCAATCATACACGCATATCATAATGGGGGGGATTTTAATGCCATTTTAAAACTGTAAGAAAAAATGGGTGGAATTTGTCCACCACTAAGGACAATTCAGGACTTTCCAAATTTTGTTGAAGATAATGGCCTAATGGATGTTGTGCCATCAAATGGGTCATTTACATGGACCAACAAAAGGGTAGACTTCTCTCAAATAGCAATCAGATTAGATAGATTTCTATAGAAACTGAGAAACATAGTTTCACAGAATGCCAAGAACACCTGCATGCAAGAATACCTGTTGCTGAAAGGAAGCCAGAGAGGACAAAAAAGAAAGAGCTTGGAAATCTCAGCGGTGTGAGAGAAAATTGTATTCCAAGATAAAAAACATAATTACAAGAGTTCAACCTATAAGGTGAACAAAAACCCTAAAAAGGAAAAAAGCTAGGTTGCGCAATATAATTAATATAAAATATTAATTATATACACCTAAAAGAAAGCTTAAGTGAAATTAGAGTACGTAGACAACTTAATAATTAAATCAACATGATTTAATTAATAAGTGAAGATAAATAGATACTCTAACACCCCCCTTAAGCGAAGCTCAAGAGGTAAGCTAACCTAGCACAGCTATGAAAGCAAGAAAAAGGGTCTCGGCAACAAGGCTTGATCAGGTACCCAGAATAAGGAAATCTCTATGAACCAGAGAAAAAGGAGAAAACCCAGTGGGAAAAACCCCTCTCAAAAAAGAGATAGAACAAACATGCTATAAAAAAACATGAAGGAAGGTAGGCCTCAAGATGACCCCCCAAGGACAACTTCTATCACCCCAAGCATAGAACGCAACTGAAGATAGTGTGGAGATGCAAAAGGTTTAGTGAAGATGTCAGCAACTTGTGCGTCAGTGGGAATTGTGTGTGTGAAAATTGTACCTAATCTGTAGACACAACACTCAGTAAAACATTAGAGGTTAGCTAAAATCAAAATCATGCAAAATTAAAAGCTATCTAACCAAGCGATTTACTGCCTTCTAATAGGTGCGAGATTAATGTTCTCAGATTGTAATTGAGATCAGTGACCTAGACGACACCTAAATGAAGGATTTGAATGCAATTGATCTAGATATGAATTGAATGCAATTAATCTATATTTTTGAATTTTCTATGCAATAAAAATGATAAAAACTGATATGAATCTATGCTAGATGAAATTGATATGCTATGAATTCATCTATCTAACAATGATATGCAAAGCTATGAAATTCTATGCTATGATATGAAAAATATGCAATTGAAATTGATCTCACAAAGCTTTGAATTCGCAAGTTGATTCCTCAGCCTCCAATTCTCCAGCGTGATTGTGCAAAATATGAGATGCTTGGATGCAAATTTGAGAGATGATTGAGAGATTTTAGAGATGAATTATGAAGAGCTGAGCCTTGTTTTTATAGAAATCTAAGGCTTTGGAGGTGCATGAGAAAAAGCCATAAATCACTCAAATAACTCAGGTTGATTTTTGAGTTATTTTTAAATAAAGGATAATTAACTCACAAAAACATGCAAAAGCTAAGTTTTAACACAAAATAGAGTTTAGCTTTAATTGATAATTGATAGTTGTTTGCTTTTATGATTGTGCATGTTTTATTTATGAATTAATTTAATAATAAAGTAATTTATTTCCAACTTAACTGCTTTTAAAAATAAAATAATTTATTTATGGGTTAATCAATTATTTAATCAAACTTTTATTAAAAACTATATTATTAAATAATGACAACTTGCTTTAATTAATTAAATAAAAATTTAATCAATTATTCATAAGATTTTGGATTTATTGTCAAAATTTAAATAATATAATTAATAATAGATAAAATTAAATTTAATTACACAATTAAGTGGCAAGATATTAAATCTAATTAATTAAATATAAAAATATTCAATTAATCAAGCTTTAGGATAAATGTGATTTATTGCCAAATAATTATAAAATTAAAGATAATTATGATGATTAGGAATATTACTAGGAATATTCCCCGATACAGAATTTAAGATAATCAATTATGATTCGATGATGTTTAGATGTGCCTTAGGTTAGGACTTTGATGTCGATTTTGTTTGATTTGTCGATGTAGGAGGTTAATGAACTTATAGCCCATTTTTGGGGTATTACATTTTTCCCCTCTTTGAATTACTGTGCAAAGCGCAGTGGTTCAAAGAAAGTCTTTGTTTGATAGAGATATGATACTGATTCGAAAGATAAACCGATCTCAAGATAGAAACTGATTGAGAGATATTGAGATAGGAGGTCCTGAATGACCAGAGATAATGTTCACTATAATAGAAAATGAACCTATGATTGCAAAAAAGTGTCCAAAATGCCTGATTCCAAACCTTAGGATTGCAAAGAAGTGAGTGACCCGTTCTAGACTCGATTGTCTTAGTGGAACTAGCAGGTATCACATCCAAACCCTTCAGTTGCCAAAGAACCAAGGAAAGAACACTATGATTTGATGGTTGCAAAAAATGATACATATTACAAGATTAAGAGAATACTAGATTGATATGGATTGATGAATCTGATATGCCCCAAGTGATGATAGATTTGCCCCGAGCGATGAGGACTTTTGATGAATCAGCGACTAGACGTGATTGTTGTCTTGATCACTGATGAAAGATATTGATAGACTTGATCGATAGAATTTTGATTTACAAACTTTGAATTGATGTGCAATACCATGCCCCCTTCGGGATTAAAATTGAAATCTGACAAGAAAAGTCAGTGTTGAGAGCTCAGAAGCATGTTAATTGATTTGAGAAGTGGTTAAACACATTCGAGAATGCAGTCTACATCGTTTAGAGGTCCTGGAGACTAAGTTTAACTAGGCTTGACCATGAGTTGACCATGGTTGACCAAGTTGAAATTTTGATAGTTTGATGTAAGATAATCAGTTAAGTTGAATTTTAGATTTCTGTGATGATGGAAGGTTGATTATGCAAGCAGTGAATAAGATAAATGATCTCAGATTTTGATTTTGATCCCGAAAAAGGATTCTACTTGCTGTTTCATTAGAGGAACCTTCGTGTGAGATTCAGCTCTTGTTAGACTTGAAGATGTGATTTGAAGAATCATTTAAGCATTGAAGTTCGTTTAGCCATTGTGAGATCATGCAACATGCAAAATGCAAAGAGACATGCAAAATGAAATGCAACCTAAGACCGAGGACCTAGTCACTGATCATATGTCGATTTGTTATCATCATTGAACTTTTAGGTAACCGGATAAATCAATATAATGTCCACTAGCCATGAAACCATAGACATATGAATATCGATTTGTATGCACAAGAATCAATACAACACCCACTGGTTATACAACCATGGACATATGAATATTGATTTGTTTTTAGAATGTTGGATCAGATATAAGCACCAAGGCACAAACGCCAGGATGACCTGAATAGCATGTCCATTTTGATATAGCAATTTGTACAAGCATCAAAACATAAATGTCATGATGACCTGAGTACGCCTTGAGTTATAAATATATCAAACAATCAAGAGATCATTCTAAATCTAATGTGAATTACCCATAGTGACCCTTTATCATTCACATCCTTAGGCAAGATCGTGTTCCACAGTAGGAGAAAGAACTTACTCAAAAAGATAATAGTTAGATCAAACTTCCTTGAATTTTTTTTTGGGTATCAATGGTCGAGGTACGCATGGTCATCCAATTCAAGATAGAGGCTCTTACAGTCGGACACCATTTCAATCCAGAATTTCCAAAGTTGTTAGATTTTCACATACAAGCAGAAAACAAAGAAAAGATTATGCCCCCAGTCATCACTCTCTAAATCCTATAAAGGACATCATCGAAGAGCTCGAAGGGACACAATATGCAAAAATCTCAATGCGAATAAGTAAGCATACAAGGAGATAAAAGCATGAAGCACAGATTGTTTTCAGTTTGAGTTTTGATGTTTGATTGTTGTAGATGCAAAATCCTTTCTGGAGATGAGACTAACTGACTGACTCAACTTGAAGCTTCACAGGACTTTGACTGGATAGGATATGTTTAAGATACATTGGAGGCCATAAGATATGACATTGATTGCCCCTAAGTTTGAACATTGACAGGATACAGATGCTCAAGTTGATTGGTGTACAAACTGACTTATTGAAAATTGGAAATGCAAAAACAAACCGGGAGATATGCACAAACTAAAGCAAGACTAAAAGCTAGGAAAGATTGCATTGATAGATGGAGCATTTGGAACAAGTGGCACCCGTTTGCTAGGTTTTCACCATCTTGGTAGAGATTCTATTTTTGCTACTAAGGTGCCTGTTTCCAAGTTTTCACCAAGGCACTTTTTTGTATTTTTCATTTTTCAATTTTTTTTGTATTTTTCATTTTTTCAATTTTTTTGAATTTTTGGATATTTTTTCAATTTTTTTGTACTTTTGATATTTTCAGATTTTTTTGTGAATCTTTGATATTTTTTATTTTTTTTGTGAATCATCAAGGCACCTATTGCTAGGTTTTCACCAAGATGTTCATTTTTTCAAGACTTTTTCCAATTTTTAAGATTTTTTCAAGACATTTATCAAGCACTGAATGCTTTAGGCATATAATTTCTTCAGATGGAGAACGTTGATTGGTTCTCGGAGCTGTTCTCCTTCAGTCATTGAGAGTTGATAGGCACCAGAGCCAAAAGTAGTAGTGATTACAAAGGGACCCAACCAGTTGGGTTCAAACTTCCCCTTGCGTTCTCGATGGGATTGATTTTTAGGATTTTCTCTCAAGACTAGATCACCAACTTGAAATTTTCTATGTCTGACTTTCTTGTTGTAGTCTCTAGACATTCTCTTCTGATATACTCTGAGATGATCATATGCTGCTTGCCTGTGCTCATCTAGTAATTCAAGTTCTTGCAACCTAGACACTCTGTAGTCATCATCAGTTACTAGACCATGCATTCTGATTCTAATTGATGGGATTTCAACCTCAATAGGCAGTACCACTTCAGACCCATAAACTAAAGTGAATGGTGTAGCCCCAGTGGGTGTTCTGATACTTGTTTTGATACTAGTTCTAATACTGATTTTGATACTAATTCTGATAATTATTCTGATACTGGTTCTGATACTGATTCTGATACTTGTTCTGATACTTGTTCTGATACTGATTCTGATACTTGTTCTGATACTGGTTCTAATATTGGTTCTGATACTTGTTCTGATACTTGTTCTAATATTGGTTTTAATACTTGGTATACTTGATAGCATCTTTTTCCATTTGCAAACTCCCAAGCAAGATCATATCGTGCAGTCCCAATGTCTAGCAAGGTGGAGAACAAGAGGGATTAGCAAGCTAGTGGAAGAGATGGAAGACAAGAGAATGAAGGAGGATGAAGGGAAGGAATCCTCAAGGGAAAACTCCTTAAGAATACTCAAGCTAGGGAAAAATTGTCATGTAAAGCATATTTGGATAAGTAGGGAAAGGCTAGTATAGGATAAGTCACAAAAGCGTAGTGCAAGAGCAGGAAAGAATGCAATCCAAAGGAGTAGACATGTCAAGAGGCTTCATAGCACTGTGTTTTACTCTTTCTTTCTTTTTTTATTAGATCAAGACCAATGGGGAAAAGGATAGCGATAGGTGAAAATGAATGGAGGAAGATGGATATGAAGGCTAAACATGGAAGGAATGAAAACAAGATCACCGTAAGATAGCTCACAAAATAGCCAAATATTCATGTATAGATCAACATTGTCAAGATCAAATAGAGAAGATGGAATGGATGAAATATGTAGAAGAACTACGCATGATGCCTGATTGCCAAGTTTTCATCATGGTACTTATCCAAGGTGCCACAAGGGAGTGGTTTTCACCATAGGATGAATTTTTTTCTCTTTACTTTTGCTACCAAGGTGTTTGTTTCTAGGTTTTCACCAAGGCACATTTTCAATTTTTATATTTTTCTTTTATTTTGGAAGAAGGCAAGCTTTTTAGATAATGCTCTTTGAAAGGATAAACCATGATATACCAATGATTCAAAATGATATGCTCAAAGATGCTAATAGGAAGAGGAAAATAGAGGATAAAGTTTTATGTAAAGCGAGTGAGGATGGAAGATAGGAGGAATAGGCAAATGAGGAAAAATGATAGAAGGTAGAAGGATAATGCATGGAAAGATTGTGAAAGGGTAGATGGAAAGGAAGGTAAGCTCAACATCAACACATACCTTGAAGGGTGGCGAGAGGGTGGAGGAAATGTGAATGAAGGAATACGTGAAGGAATATGGTGAATAGATAGGAGAGGTTGTGGTTTAGGCACATGAAATGGAAAAATATTTTTGGAGGGAGATGAAGTGGAAGCCTTTGGAAGCTTGAATGTCAATTTCACATTTTTCTCAACACTAGACTCTTTCAAGAGAGACTTTGGAATCCATATAGCCGTAAACTTTTTATTTTCTTTTGATGATCTAGAGATAATATCTTCAATGATGGATTTTGGAACCCATACTTGTCGTGTAGTTTTTTTCTTAGATATCTCTTTTGACTTTATGCCTCCATGTCATTTAGAGGAGACATGGTGATCTTTTTTTTTTGATGGATTCTTGTATTGCTTCTTTTTCTTGTATTGAACATTCAAGTTACTTCCAAAAGACTTGGGACTTGTGGAAGAAGGAGGATATGACAGGTTTAGATGGGTGGGTGGATGAAAAGGATTCAAGGGTATGCATCTATGTTGATCTTGAGGAAAGATAGGAGATGGAGGTATGTAAGGACCTAAGATGGATGGAAAATTAGGAGAGTTAGGAGGGGAAAGTGAAGGGACATAAGGACCCAAGATGGAAGGAAGGTGTGAAGATCTTTGTAGTGGTGGAAGAGGTCCAAGGATGGAAGTGGAAGATGCAAAAGGATAATCAATAAGTTCATTAGCATCTATATGACAACCAAGGATATCAGCATCTTTAGAGTGAGCATTAGAATTTTCAATAGAATCATGGACATCTTGAATATGAGCACCTTCTTTGATAGGATTGTTCAAAGCTTGCAAAGACTTAGGAAGAGTAGAAAGTGGAAGTGAACATGGAGTGGTAGAACAAGAAGATGAAAGACTTTGATCTTGACAAGGATCTTCGGATAGCATAAGCGCATAATTTTTCTCTTGTTTTTCAATAGGCTTAACATTGGAAGGAACACCATTTTGACCAACCTTAATGGAAGTATCATCTTTGGAAAGCACAAACGTAGTAAGGTTATTTTGATTGTCAATAAGCTCAACAGTGTGAGTAGTAGCTTGATCTTGCTTAGGAGAAGACTTAAGACATGGTGGAATGCATGAAAAAGGGTGTATAGGATCAAAAGAACCATGAAGCGGATAAGAGACATTGGGAAAAGGAGTGGATGACATGGAGGGTTCTTGATCTTGATCTTTCTTTATGTTCTTTTCTTCATCATTTTTAGAGTCCTCTTGACATGGAGCCACTTATAAGGACAAGGAAGCATGTTGGGATTGTATGGATGACTTTGGAAGAGATGGTGGAGGACTAGCTAAAGTAGGGATTATAGAACATAAAGGATTAGGCTCTTTAGGTTTAGCATTATTAAAAGTATTTGCAGCCAAGTGAAGGTTAGCTTGAGTTTCTTTAAGAGGTAGCCCTGGAGGATAATTATAGGGAACCACATGAAAAGTATCAAGGCTTGTGTCAGATGAAGGTTCTGTGAAAGATTTGAAAGACTCGGAAGCTTTAAGAAATGTACGGGTATTGGAGGAAGTAGGGGATGGAAGGGAACCATCACAAGACAAAGGTCCAACATTAACATGATCTTGCTTGAGAGTGTAATCTTTATTTTCAGCCTAAGAGTTCTTAGAGGAGAGATCCTTATAGTATTGACGTTTCAAGCTAGCACAATGTATTTTATAGTCCTCAGCAGTAGTAGATGGATTATCATCAAGGTATTGTCCACAAAAGCCATCAAAATCTCTTTCAAAATCAGAATCATATGGATCACCATCATGATCTATCCAATGTGATGGCCCATTTGTAGTAAGTAGGAATGAATGATGAGGAGGACTCTTAGGAACAAAGGTGTCATAGGTATCATTATATTGTCTGTCATCATAGTCTCCAAAGCTGGATGTGTCACTCTCTGTGGAATAGGTATCATATTGCTCAAATTTTGTTTGGGGGCATGGTGACGTGTACAAGTCTTTATCAAATGGAAAAGAGTATAGAGATTCCATGGAGAACTCTTTAGATTCCTTCTCTTTCTTAAGATTGTTAAGTTCAACTTGCATAGCTTGCAGCTGCTTCATCATAGCGGCGATCAGAATTTCTTCCTCATGTGTACTGATTCTTTGAGACATGTGTACTGATTTTCAATAGCTACTAATTTGTTCCTGACACAATGATATTTTTGACAGATTCTGGAACTACGCTGGAAACATTGGATATCTTGTAATTTGACAATTTCTGACAACTCTCTCAAATTTTTCCAAATGACACTCTACAGACTCATACGACATTGGGTAGTCTATGAAACGAAAGTTGCTAAACTTGTACGATAGTTGGGTAGCAATGAAACAACCATTGTAAATATCATACGATAGTTGCTAACAGGATTTTGACTTTCTTGAATTTGCTGGTTTGAAAACTTGTACGGCACTAGGTTCTCAATCGTACGACAAATGGGCAATACTGAAATGACACTTGACAAAACTCGTACGACTTTTGACTTTTTGAAATGACTTTTGACTCCAAAAAGAATTTACGTCAATTTTTGCAAAATTTAAGGTCTTTAGTTCTGGATTGTTTGCAAATTGTACTGTCTAGATTTTGAAGGTTATACCAGATTTGATCATTTTTAATAGCCAAGTAGATAAACAAGCATGCAGAACATCAAGCAAGTGATTCCAAGCACGTCTGAAAATAATGAATAAGGAAAAAAGCAACCTTGTGCATGAACAATCAAGTGACCAAATTGTGCTAATCCCCGAGAGTACTAATTGTGTATGTTCTGAAAAGTTTTGCAATAACACACATATACCTGAAAGTGAAAAATTGGCCCCTCTAGGGTTTTTAGTAATGGTTTGACTCTGCAACTTTTATGATTCAAAGGGGTGAACTCCAATCCCGGAACACTAGGGTTTTGACATAGTCCAAGAACTTAATCTTTAAGAGCTGCTAGGGAGATCTGACAACCCAACAATGAACCATACGCGTGGAGATTTCTTCCATAAGGACATTTATATAGCGGCTGTCACTACCATGGCAAAAATGGCTATTACCGCTTGAGGTTCCATCAACGCAATTTTACCTATGAAGGGATTGTCCGCTATGGTTAACCCTCTCTATAGGTGACTCACAGATTTATACCACAAGGGGACTTGGCTCCAGATCTAAGGTTTTTGACACCTTTTCACTTTTAACCCAAACAAAGCAAGCAGATTAATCTGACATGCTAAGAAAAAGTTTTGTTCCACCAAGGTTTGTGATATCAACTCCACATGATCTATCAACCTCTCCAGGGAGAGAATGTATCAATGAATAAGAGAAGATGCAGTAACTAATTTTGATTCACCAAAGCTCGTGATATCAACCCTACGTGATCTATCAACCTCTCCGGAGAGAGAATGTGTCGATCAATAAGAAAAGATGTACTAACCAAGTTGAATGTGAAACGCACTAAGTATCCTCCCTACCTACAAGGATTCTATCATCAAGAAAGATTTCTCTAGGAATCCAATCTCTCAAGAATCATGAATAGTGTTCATAGGGCCTAATTACTATGTGAGCACGGATATATTCCCGAAAGCAAATCTAGCAAAAGCATCCAAAAAGTAGAAAGAGGAACACTTAACGCTTAAAGAAAATATGAGATGAGTCCACAAGGTGGAACACTTAACACCTCACACAAGCTGAAAACAAGTCCACAACTTAGAAAACAAGTGAGTTCCTAAGAGCACAAAAGGGTTGCCAAGTGGAACACTTAACGCTTCTATCCTATTGACTCCTGCCCTTTATGGCGCAGAGATTGCAACCACGGGGCATAAATGAGGGGCCGGCAGATTAGCGAGTCCAATAACCAAAGATAGCAATCAAGATCAATCACAAGTATTCTAAGACTACTTAATGAATCCTTAAGGGATCACAACCTAGTATCAAATTATGCAAGTGTGTAGAAATAGATCAAAAATATGAAAAGATGCACACAAGCTTGACACATAAGAGATTTATTTTAAGTCCAAATCGAAATATTTTTAGAATAAGGAGAATACCTCGTGATCCTCACAATGTGCTTAGTAGATTCTACCTGATTTTTAGCAATTTTTGTTGAGCTTTTCCATGCAAGCAAGTGACGAACTCTCCAACAAGCAAACAAGCAAACAAGATATGCAAAATATATTCAACTTATGGAAACCATAGGGTTTGCTCTAAAAATAAATTGTTAGGAGAAATAATAACCATAAATTAATCCAAATGACAACTCATATCATGCATTGAATCATATGAAAAATAAGTGCATACCCATCACAAAATTTTAATTTTTTGGCACTACATTTGACCTAGTCAACAAGATCTGATTTTTTTGATATGATTTTGGCTACAAAAATAGAAATTCAGAATAGAAACCCCTACTAAAAAATAGATAGCTTTCCAAAAATGCAAAAATTTTAGAAAAATATCTTCATTTGTGCCCTAGAGACCTATTTTATCAAAACAGACCAGTTTTTGCAAATTGACTATTTGAGCTATTAAATTGCATCCAAATTTAAAAAACAAATAATAGACCCCCTATAGAATTTGAAGAGATTTCCGAAAATGTAAAAATTTTAGAAAAATATGTTGATTTGCGTCAGATATTAATTTTTTATGAAAAATTGAAAAAAAATTGTTAAAAATTTAAAATAATTTAGAAAATTTTTAATTTTTTTTCAAAGCTTCCCTAATATGTCCCAAACCTACAAAAAAAATATCAGACCAAAAATTTAAGCCGTTTGGGAGATAAAATTAAATCTTTGAAACTTTAGGGTTTTAGCTCTAAGAATCAAAATCAGCATGCAAAGGTGGGTTGCCCCACGGTGGGTGCCAGAAATGTGTGTGTGAAAATTATACCTAATCTGTAGACACAACACTCAGTAAAATATTAGAGGTTAGCTAAAATCAAAATCCTGCAAAATTAAAAGCTATCTAACCAAGCGATTTACTACCTTCTAATAGGTGCGAGATTAATGTTCTCATATTGTAATCGAGATCAGTGACCTAGACGACACCTAAATGAAGGATTTGAATGCAATTGATCTAGATATGAATTGAATGCAATTAATCTATATTTTTGAATTTTTTATGCAATAAAAATGATAAAAACCGATATGAATCTATGCTAGATGAAATTGATATGCTATGAATTGATCTATCTAACAATAATATGCAAAGCTATGAAATTCTATGCTATGATATGAAAAATATACAATTGAAATTGATCTCACAAAGCTTTGAATTCGCAAGTTGATTCCTCAGCCACCAATTCTCCAGCGTGATTGTGCAAAATATGAGATGCTTGGATGCAAATTTGAGAGATGATTGAGAGATTTTAGAGATGAATTATGAAGAGCTGAGCCTTGTTTTTATAGAAATTCAGGACTTTGGAGGTGCATGAGAAAAAGCCATAAATCACTCAAATAACTCAGGTTGATTTTTGAGTTATTTTTAAATAAAGGATAATTAACTCACAAAAACATGCAAAAGCTAAGTTTTAACACAAAATAGAGTTTAGCTTTAATTGATAATTGATAGTTGTTTGCTTTTATGATTGTGCATGTTTTATTTATAAATTAATTTAATAATAAAGTGATTTATTTCTAACTGAACTGCTTTTAAAAATAAAATAATTGATTTATGGGTTAATCAATTATTTAATCAAACTTTTATTAAAAACTATATTATTAAATAATGACAACTTGCTTTAATTAATTAAATAAAAATTTAATCAATTATTCATAAGATTTTGGATTTATTGTCAAAATTTAAATAATATAATTAATAATAGATAAAATTAAATTTAATTACACAATTAAGTGGCAAGATATTCTAATTAATTAAATATAAAAATATTCAATTAATCAAGCTTTAGGATAAATGTGATTTATTGCCAAATAATTATAAAATTAAAGATAATTATGATGATTAGGAATATTACTAGGAATACTCCCTGATGCAGAATTTAAGATAATCAATTATGATTCGATGATGTTTAGATGTGCCTTAGGTTAGGACTTTGATGTCGATTTTGTTTGATTTGTCGATGTAGGAGGTTAATGAACTTATAGCCCATTTTTGAGGTATTACAGGAATGTACTCCAAAGAGAGAACACCATCGTGAATCTATTGATGGATGAAATGCATATGAAACTCAATGTGTTTGGTGCACTGATGCTCCACTGGGTTGCGGGAAATGTGAATAGCACTTCGATTGTCGCACCACAGAACTGTGGGATGATCAGGAGGAAACCCAAACTCAGTCATCAACTGTCGAAGCCATAAAATCTCCTGACTAGCATGCACTTCTTCTCTATACTCAGCCTCTATAGATGATAGTGCGTGAGCATGCTGCTTCTTGCACGACCATGTGATAGGACCAGAGCCATGACAAAAAACAAAGCCAGAAGTAGACTTCTGATGATCAACATCCCCAGCCCAATCTGAGTCAGTGAAGCCAACAATGTGAGGAACCATACATAAGAGTGCCCTGAATGTATCTCAAAATATGCTTGGCAACTCACCAATGACTCTCATGAGGCTCATGGGAGAATTGAGAGACTAGACCAGCTGCAAATGATAGATCAGGATGAGTGTGAGTCAGGTACAACAAACTGCCAACCAACTACCGATACAATGTAGGATCCACTGAAGGCAAAGTGCAAGAGGTAGAAAAGGTAACACCAAACTGAAAAGGTGTGAGAGCAGGCTTGCAATCAAGCATATCAAAGCACTGAAGCATGTCAAGAGCATAGTTATTCTAGTAAACAAAGATCCCAACAGAAGATTGAACAATCTGAAGACCAAGGAAGTAGTGTAACAGACCAAGATCAGTCATCTCAAACTGCTCCATTAATGCTCACTGAACATCCTGAATCATAGAAGATGAGCTACCAGTGATGAGAAGATCATCAACATAGAGTACAAGGATCACAACCTCATCCTCAAGATGCTGAATGTAGACTGTAGGATCAGAATGGCATCAGGTGAATCCTGTGGAAAGCAAGAAAGAGTCCATTTTCTCATACCAAGCTCGAGGGGCCTGTTTGAGACCATACAAAGAACACTGAAGTCTTCAAACCAAGGAGGAATCCTGCACAAATCCTGGAGGCTGCTCCATGTAAATATCCTCAATGAGATCAACGTGCAAGAATGCACTCTTCACATCCATTTGAAAGATGGGCCATCCCTGAGAAGCTGCAAGGGATAAGACAAGGTGGATAGAATTCATCTTGGCGACAGGGGAAAATGTCTCAGTGTAATCAATACCCTCAACTTGTGAAAAACCCTTCACAACAAGACATGCCTTATACTTATCAATAGAACCATTAGCAGCAAACTTAGTATGATACAACCACTTGCATCGCACTAGTTTTCTTCCCTTAGGAAGAGAACAAAGATCCCAAGTGTGATTCTTCATCAAAGAAGAATACTCCTCCTCCATAGCATTGTCCCACTCAGTATGTCTTGTCACTACTCAAAATGTCTAAGGATCATCACAAATGGCATGACTCAGAAGACTAGAACCCGCAGTATGAGACCAGGTGTGATGAGAAGTGGAAGGGTCACTAGCTAGAGATCCTGCAGCATCAACTGTAACATGAGCCCATCTAGGCATATGTGGAGGATCCTGTGGTGGAGGTAAATGGGGATCACCAAGATCATCATCCTCATCATCCTGAAAAGAAACTGGAAGTGATGAGGGAGTAGTGGTAAGTGAAGTAGACTCAGGGAGCTGGGTATCTAATGTAGGAAGGTGCTCATCAAACTGGACATCCTGTCGAAACAGGACCTCTCTGGTGGCAGGATCAAATAACCTATACACCTTAACATCCTCGCAATAGCCAACAAAAATGAGATGTTGACTCTTCTGCTCCATAGCTCTCCTCTGAGCATCAGGCACAAAAGCCGATGCTTCACTACCAAAAACTTGAAATGAAGATACATCAGGCTTGACATGAGACCAAGCCTCCTCAGGAGTCATATGTTGAACTGCCTTGTGAGGCATTCGATTCTAAATATAGTTGGCACAATTGACTGTCTCTACCTAAAAAGATGAATCCATGGACCTGGACTATATCATATAATTAGCCATCTCCCGAAGTGTTCTGTTCTTTCTTTCAGCCACACCATTCTGCTAAGGGGTGTAGGGCACTAAAAACTGATGCTAAAGACCATGTTCAGAGAAAAAATCCCTGAAAGCTTGGTTCACATACTCCCCCCCATTATCTGTGCATAGTCATCGAATAGAAAGACCAGATTGCTTCTCCAAAAATATTTTAAAGACTCAGAAAGAATCAAAGACATCAGATTTGTACTTCAAGAAGTACACCCATGTGCACCTGGAGAAGTCATCAATGAAAGTAAGCACATATCTAGCACCAGAAAAAGGAGTAGGAAATGACATGAGGTCACTATGAATCAACTCTAATGGTGCCAAAGCACGAGTAGCACGTCCATGAGGAAAAGGATCTCTATGTTGCTTGCCAAGAACACAACCTTGGCAAACCCCATCAGTGCAAGTAATTTGTGGAAGCCCAAGAACAAGTTCCTATGTGCTCATCTGCTGAAGATATCTGTAATGGACATGACCTAAATGCTCATGCCAAAGTCTGCTCACTAAATCTACATGTGTGATAAGACAGGAACCTGTACCATCAAAAGACTCAAATCCATCAAATCTATATAGGTGGGATGCAATGTCAACACTCCCAGTAGCCACAATCATATCAGAATCATGTAAGTCCTGAATAACCACATCATGTGGTGAGAACTCAACTATCTTACCAGAGCCAGAGTGGAAAATCTGATAGATAGACAATAGGTTTGTCAACATGTTAGGGACAAGAAGAACATCCTGAAGAGAACCCCCAGCTAATGCAATAGAACCAGCACCCAAAATAGAGAGGTGAGATGAGTTCCCAATAATAATCTGTGAAGTAGCACAAGGAGCAAGTGAGGTTACCAACTACTGAGTGTCAGTCATGTGGTGAGAGGCACCAGAATCAAGAATCCAGGTGGGCCCAGAGGTCGTTGCTCGTGTAGTAAGAGCATGACCTTTCCCTGCAGGGGAGGATGTGGAATGAGGGGTTGAAATGTGATGCTCCTGCATGGCTTACTCTAAAGCCTCCAAACATTTCCAACACCTAGAAATGGGATGTCCATCCTTTCCACAAAAGCTACAGGTCTCAACTAATTTCTTCTTAGTCTTAGAGGTAGACTCAGCAGACTTCGAAGATGATTTACCCTTTGAAGAGTTGGTAGGAGGTTTTGAATTAGTTTTCTGTGCAGGTTTGGAGGAAGACTCATTACCTACTAAATCTTTCTTCAGTTTAGCTTTCTATTTTGGTTTCCCCTATGAAGACTAAGCAACCAATGCTTGGCTTGAAGAGCCAGAAGCATCCATCTATTGGATCTTTGCCTGTTCCCATGTCAACTAATCATAGAATGTCTCAAATGAAGGCATGGTATGTCTGGTACCCAAAGCATCCATGGTGGACTAAAAAGTGGAAGAAAATATTTGAAACTATCCTTGCAACTTTGAGAGTATCAAATAGATACACTCATCATCAGTCTTGATTTTCCCACATCCCTGCAAAACTGTACGCAGAGACTTGAACTTCATCAAGAAGTCCTCTATAGTGGTGAAATCAAAAGGAGTCAAAGAGGTCAACTCTGCATCAAGCTAAAGCTTTCTGAATTCATTCACTGTACCAAACAAGGTGGAAAACTTGCCCCAAATAGCCCTAGGAGTGGTTAAACCTTCCAAGTGAAACAGGAGACTGTCGGAGATGTTTAGTGCAATCAAACCCATGGCTTCATCCATTTTGTTTCTATGCTAAATAATCTCAAAGGGACACTGTAGGATAGGTTGGTTCTCATCCAGACATGACCATAAGCCACGTGACATAAGAAGCCTGGTCATGTGTGCTTTCCAGGTATAATAATTATGTGATGTAAGCCAGGCCATAGAGGGATCCGACATTGAGAGAAGGAGACAGAAGTAGAAGGGTCTTTTCTGAAGTAAATTATAGAAAGGAAAAAACACGCCCCCCACAACGTATAAATCAAACCCCGCGTACAACAAATAACTGAAAGCACAAAAAAAATAGGAGAAAACCTAGACTCCAGATGCAAAGAAGGAGGAAAATAGAAGCCTTGACTTTGACACCAAAAAAGAGAACTCAAATGGCTGAATCAACAAACCAAACTAGCATCATTGCGTCTGTCTTAGAAAGACCTTTCCGGTGATATATCATATGTTGATTTTTGATTTCGTATGAGCCTTGTAGGAGCAAAAATGCCCAAGTACCCCCAAAATGCAAGCTCTCTAAAAAAAACTAGTGACGACAAAAAAAGTTGACGGTTGTATGACCGTCACGGGCCTGTCGCTGACATCAGCATGATGTCATCTTGAAAAATTTTGAGTCACCAAAAAATTTGTAAAAAATGCCAGAAAACAAAATTCGGTGCCGAAAAAATTGCCAGCAAGTGACATCAGTAGGTGACGTCACCTGCTGCAGGCGGCCGGGTAGAGGTTTGGCAGCGGCCGGGTTGGGCAGCGGCCGGCGGGTGGCAGGGCGGCACGGTGGTCGAGCACTGGTGGCTAGCAGGTGATGATGGGTGCCGGTGGCACGGTGGCAGCGCATTGTAAAACAAGAAGAAAAACCATTTTTAAAAATTTTTTTCTCAAAAAACGTGTCCGTACGTCCCTTGGAGGCTAAAAAATTCACCCAGAAGCCCCGGAGGCCAAATAGATCAAATTTTATATGGAAATAGAGGTTTTTGGGCCTTCTGAACATAACCATGAGGTTAGTTTTAGCCCAAAGTACTCCAAAAAAAAGAGACCCCCTGATCCAATAAAAAACAACTGAAAGAGAACCAGAAAAACTGTGGCTTTCATCTTCAAATGCAGCTCCAAAAAAACTCAGATCAGGCAACAGTAGGGAAGCTCTAATACCATGTAGAAATTGAGAAACACAGTTTCACAGAATGCCGAGAACACCTATATGCAAGAATACCTATTGCTGAAAGGAAGCCAGAGAAGACAAAAAAACAAGAGCTTGGAAATCTCAATGGTGTGAAAGAAAATTGTATTCCAAGATGAAAAACATAATTACAAGAGTTCAACCTATAAGGTGAACAAAAACCCTAAAAAGGAAAAAAGCTAGGTTGCGCAATATAATTAATATAAAATATTAATTATATGCACCTAAAAGAAAGCTTAAGTGAAAGTAGAGTACGCAGACAACTTAATAATTAAATCAACATGATTTAATTAATAAGTGAAGATAAATAGATACTCTAACAATTTCTCCTCTCCCACTGCTGGAAATTAGTCAATGTTACATTTCACTCAAAAATTCTACCACAACCAGGTTCAGATCATTTCCCAATTTGTCTGCATTTGTACATGACAATAGCAAAACAAGATTTCTAACATAGACCATCATTCAAGTTTGAAATAATGTGGTTATGCCACCCAAATTTTTTGAATTCACTTAAGCATTGTTGGAATTCAGTGCCTACGATAGATGGAACTAAAATGTACCAATTTGCACACAAGATGAAGCTCACCAAATAGTGGATCAAGAAATGGAATGAGACAATATTTAAGAATATTTTTGAAGAGAAAGAAATAGTCAAGGCCAAATTAGAGGACATATATAACACTATTATAAAAAAAGGGATGAATAATGACTCCTTTGCTACTCAGAAAAGCCTAGTACAGGAGTGGGAGGAAATATGCAGTAGAGAAGAGGAATACTGGAGGCAAAAGTCAAGAGAAATTTGGCTAAAAGAGGGGGATAGAAATACAAAATACTTTCATGCATCAGCTAAATTAAAAATAGTGAGCAATCATATTCTCTCTATAACCAAAGCTGACAATGGCATCTTATTGTCAGAACCTGAAAGCATACAAGATGAAGGGGTCAGATTTTTTCAAAATTTGTTAGCCCCTCCTGCCCTTGCTTGTCCACTGCCACCTCTAATGGAGGAACTACTAGAGGCAATCCCCAACATGATTTCAGTAGTGGAAAATTCAAAACTCATGGCTCCATTTACCATTCAGGAATTAAAAAAAGTGGTCTTTTCCTTGCCTCCGGACAAAGCCCCAAGCCCAGATGGCTTTACCGCTCTATTCTTTCAAGTATGTTGGGACTGGATTAGATGTAAATTATTGGATGTTATAGAAGAATCAAGGACCAGCAAGACTGTGTTGAAAAACTTCAACACCACTAATATAGCCATTATTCCAAAAGTGCAAAATCCAAAGACATTTGCAGACTTTTGACTGATATCCTTATCCAATACTATCTATAAAATCATTACAAAGGCTATTTATTTAAGGATGCAACACCTTATCCCTAAGATTGTCTCCCATCCACAAGGGGGCTTCATTCCAGGTAGAGAGACAATGGAAGGAGCTTTAGTGGCTCATGAAGTTCTTCATTCTATCCACAATAGTAAATCAGCACATTTTGTTATTAAACTGGACATGATGAAAGCATATGACAGAGTTAGCTAGGATTTCCTCATTAAGGTCCTACAAAAATTTGGATTTTCAAGAAGTTGGTGTAAATGGGTAAAAGCTTATGTTTCGGGTGCATCTTTTTTAGTTTTGATAAATGGTGTTTCGGCAGGTTTTTTTTTATCTACATAAGGAGTTAGGCAGGGGGATCCTTTATCACCAGTCTTATTCATTTTAATGGTAGAGGCATTTAGTAGGTTCATACTTTAGAAGAAAGTGTCAGGCAAGTGGCTAGGTGTGCAAATTGGTCAAACAAATATTTTAGTGACTCACTCACTTTTCACTGATGATACACTATTATTTGGTACATCAAACATTAGGGAGGCCAGGAAAATCAAAGAAACCTTGGACCTGTATACTACAACATCAAATCAGAGAGTTAATCCTCTCAAATCCAAGATATATCTATTTAATACAAATCAAAGTGTATCTAATAAAATTGTTGACCTTCTTGGATTTTCAGTAGATTTTCTTCCATCAGTCTACCTTGGTATCCCATTTTTCATGGGGGCAAATAAAATCAATTATTGGACACCAATCATCGAAAGGATTAAAGCCAGCGTGGTTGCATGGAAAGCAAGGTGGCTGTCTCTCTTAGGTAGAATACTTTTAATCAAAATAGTTCTCTCAGCAATCCCTAATTATTACTTATCAGTCTTCAAGGCTCCTATGTCGGTCATTCAAAAAATTTAGAAACTGATTAGAGATTTTCTATCGACTGGGAACATGAACGGAGTAAAGAAAATCCCTTTAGTCTCGATAGAGAAATTGGCACAAGTTAAGCAGCTGGGTGGGGTAGGGATTCATGATCTACAAAAGTGGAACATAGCATTTGGGGGCAAATTAGTATGGAAAATGTATTCTAAGCCACATAATATATGGTGCCAAATTATGCAAGCCAAGTACTTAGATGATTCTAACCCGGCTAGAATTATATCGGTATCTAACCCCCCTAAAGGGTTAGCCATTTGGGACTTCATGATCTCTTCCAGAGATATAATATGCAAGTATATTACATGGGAAGTCAATAATGGTCAATCAGTCAAGTTTTGGCATGACTCATGGAGTGGGGCACCACCTTTGATTAGTAAACATAACATTGGAATGGAGGACATTATCTCTGTAGCAGAAAATGTTTGGGGTATTCACTTAATTGGATATGTATCTTCTATATGCTTTCACTCAAGGAAAGTAATTTGGAAAGACCCCCAAGAGCTACCTCTCTCACCACAACAGATTCAATTATTCCAAAAATTCTTGTCTCAAAGATTGATCTACTTATTAAACTTGGAGGATAAATTGATTTGGGCATTGGGGGCAGATGAGAATTTTAATATTAAGGATGGATATAATCTTATTCAGTAGAGAGACACAACCAAGCAACCATCTTGAGCTTATTCCTTCTGTTGGAATAATCTAACATTACCAAAAGTAGGATGCTTTGCTTGGCTAGCTTTGAATAATAGGGCATTAACAAGTGAGTAGCTTCAAAGACTTAATATAACTCAGCCTTTTAATTATCTACATTGTGATAATCATCAAGAAGACATAGACCACCTATTCTTAAATTGTGAATTTTTTCAAGAATGTTGGCATTTTGTCCTTAGAAAGTTACAATATCCAACTCCTCTTCCATGCAAGCTAAGGGACCTATTTGACTCATGGCCACAACTATATTCATCCTCCCTTTTTTCAGCAATTTGGAAGTGCGCTCCAACAATAGTGGTCTAGGTAATTTGGTGGGAAAGAAATAAAAGAATCTTTCGCAGATAATTTTCGACAATCCAAGTGGTCATAGCTCAAATAGAAAGATCAATATCAGAACTAGTCAATGCTAGTCATAATAAGCTTAAACATAATCTAATTATAACATCATGGGACTCATTTATATTGTGAGAGTGGAAACAACTACATGCTCCTTTTGGTTGGTGTTATCAACCAAAACCAAATAAAATGCTGGATAGAGAAGGGATTAAGTGGATGCCGCTATCCAAAGGGTTTAGCAAGATTAACTTCGATGGCTCCTCAAGAGGGAATCCAGGTAAATCAGGGGTGGGAATTTGTATCCAAAATTTTCAAGGATTATTACTAGTAGTAAAATGCTACACACTTCCTAATGGCACAAACAATATGGCTGAGGCCAAGGCATTATTAGAAGGTCTAATATTAGTAAAAAATGGAGGCTTCTGATAGATTCAAATAGAGGGAGATTCAATAGTGATTATATCAGCATGTATAAGCAGAATATCCCATAATTGGAAACTATCATACATCCTTCAATAGATTTGGCTATTATTGGATTCATTTCAAAAAGTTCAGATCTCTTACATGCTTAGAGAGGGTAATAGACTAGCAGACCATCTGGCAAACAAAGGTTGTGATGGGTATGAACTGGTGGCTATTAATGATGATTCAATTATTAATCATGATGCCAAGTTGAAGGAAATCTATAGTCGAGAAATAGTGTCATGTGCGGTTGATGCCTCAAATGTCCGGATGTGAAGTTTGTTCTTTAACAGATGTATGCATAAACAGTTTATGTATTTTCCCTAAGTACAATTCCATTTGTGTGTTTAATGGGAGGCACAAATAGTTTTCGTATGCCATAGTATTCAGCATGTGAGAAGAATAGAGTAGATATAAATTTTACTAACTTTTAATAAAAACACAACTTGCTTATGTATCATTTGTGCCATCATATCTATTTCCCCATCTACAAGTTCATCAGCACACATGTGTTTGTGGTTGAGAAAGTTTAATCAGTGTACTATTGGTAGAATCCCAAGTTCCAAAAATGATATTGAAACTTATGCATAATCTTGCTCACACTTGGGATATCCTGATATTATTTTGGTTGTACTTGGTGATTTATTACAGCTACAAATATGTGGGCTTTTGATCATATCCATCACTCATTGTCGAGTTACAAGTTGGGAGCCAATGGATTTGCAGGTTAGTCAGGTGATGAAATGCAGACAGTGTGCCCGCTATCACCATGAAGTCATGCCCAAAAACTACAGAGTTAGGCTGCGATTGGAACTTTTGGAAGAGGCTCTACTACCTCACATCAATGAGGGTCCATTTTCATCAATTTTTATATGCCAGTTGCAAGCAATAAGGGATGCAATTCAACTGGTTGTTGGGGAAGAAATACTAGACTCTCATTCATGGAGCATTTTCTTTCCTTCATAGATTGTATCTATCTTTCTATCCAATGTGATGGACTTATCCCAGTTAATGTCTTTGGTGTCTTCGTTGGCTCACAAAGTGTTCCACCCAAATTTTCTTCAACACAATGCACTCTCGAGGGCTGTTGAGCAGTATGAACTATGGGATGGTTTGGTGCTGGTTGGTGGACTATTTTTGCATCATGAGCTACTCTCAAATCATGATTGCTTTCTAATCTATGAAAGTATTAAATGCTCCCTCTATTCGCAAGATGCTCAATTCACAGAAAATGCACTTTGAATCTTGGGGAGGCATTTGGGGTTTCACTTGGAAAACAAAGTCAGAATTTAGGTTAATGCTTTGTTAGATATCATGGAGCTGCCAAATCCACATCTTCCCTACATCTTCTCTGGTAGCCCGCGAGCTCTTCTATGGGTCCCTGACCTTAATACACATCTGGCTGGCTTGGAGTTTGGTGGTGGGTCACAACAGGTTCATGCTGATGTGCATTGGGGTAATTCTAGGTAAATTCCCCGGTGTCTAGATAGGTCATTTCCACTGGCTCATGGTTCCCCATCAATAGACATGCAGCAAGTTCCCTCCAGTTTGCTAGATGATATGGGCATATAGATTTTAGGGCTTTTTTAATATATTTTTTGTGTGATGAAATGCTTGTCAAATATGTAGTTGGATGTATAAAATGATGTTGTCATAGGAAAAATACACACAATCAGTGTATTGTACATGTCGATGTCATTAGGGCACTTTTGATGGCTTTTTGGAGTATGATCTAAAACTAGATAAGAAATATTGACATATTGCTCGAAATATGTAATATTTATGTATTTATATATCCTCGGATATATGCATGTATATAACTATGATCCTGGGGTTTCTTACTAGTTCTTCCATGGGGGAGTTATTGAACCAGATTAATAAAATATGGTGGTTACACCACTTTTGCCTAAAAAAAAAATAAAAAAAATTATTCTCTTATGCTGATAAAAGGAGAGGTTTACAAACTTTTTAATAGAAACCTTATCAACTATGAACCCTTCCTCATCATCTTCATATTCATTGAATTCATTATCGGCATTATAATCAACACCATCGGTACAAAAGGAAACAACATCATTTTCATTTGGACAAGGTTCCTCACAAGAAAACATTTCTATTATGTCCCGAGAATCTAATTTTGAATCACTAGAAGAACACACTTCTGTATCCAGCACAAAATCATAACCAATATAAAATTTGGAATCATTAGAAGTGTTGTCCTAATTTTTCAGCACTGTATACGGAAAGCAATCAACACCTTTACTATATGCATGATCATCAAAAGAAAACCCTTGAAATTCAACTATGTGCATGTCAAACAAGTGTTCAAGAAAATCACTTTGGACTGCAACTTGTGGCTTCAAATTAAATTCATTTTGGGAGGCATCATCATGATGAATTGGCAAAATGAAAGATTCATTTTCTGATTGGTAACTAATATGTCCTTGCTAGCTTATTTCAACTCCTTCAAAAAATAGAGCATCAACACTTTTTAGATCCAAATCTTAGAAGAAAGAACACACCTTTGGTTGAAGCAAACAATCTGATATAAATTTTGAAACCTCTTCTAGCTTTCCATCAAATGTTTCAAATTGTGGTTCAAACAAATCATTAGGCAGCCCTTTCCACGTGTCCTCCCTTTGGCATATGTCTTCCTAACATAATTCATTGTTATAGGGAAGATTTTTAGCGTTACTAACTTCTTCTTGATAAGACACTGATTCCATATTATTGACAATATCAAAATCTTCAGTACCTACATCAAACCAACTGACTTCCATTTCTAGTTCAAGGGCCAACCGAGTTAACATGGTTTCCTATTTGGGTTCACAGAAACCCTCATCCATCTTATGATCAATAATTCATATGGTAAATCAAAAGCTGAAAACATACAAACTAAAAAATTAGTTTCATCACCACTGTTATATGAAACACAAGAATTCATGATTTCTCTATTCATATCAAACTTTTCACAATCATTTTCAGCACATGATAATTGCTCATCCTTTTCACAAGGCTGTCCATAAACCATTACCTTGTCTTCAAGAAGATCAGGATCACTTTGACTTCTTGAATCTTCTTCTTCACTATCCACATTACTGAAATCCGACATAACCTCATCACTTGGGGCTTTATCATCATCTGATGAAAGATCTTCCCCCTCTTTATTTTCTTTACTTGACTACAAACAATAAGTCTCTACAGCCTCACAACTAGAAGAACTAGTTTCAAATCTACTTGGTGTATACCCTTTGTATATATCTATCTCTGCATCAACAAAATGCTACAATTATTCATTAACCATGTTAACTTCTACATCAGGGACATTCATTGTTTGCTGCAAATTTTCTTCATTCACATTCTGTTCAGAAGCATAACTTGAAACATGATTAGTAAGATGGGCAGAGATGGAGACACTTTGACACTGAATTTCATTTTCTGATTTACACCTATCCTCTTTGATTGGAACATCATGACAATGGACTCCAGTGGATAAAAACCCTTTAGCAATTTTATATCTCAAATTATTTTCAATATCCATTGATGTCATAAAAGTTTGATGTAAATTATTTGGCTCTTTATTTCTTAACAAGAAGCTCATCTTTCTATCAAAAGCACCCAAATAAATTATTAAACATACTTGATCATTGATTCTGTAACCTTTTGGAATATCATTTAATGTCTTAGCAAATTTGATGTTGAATGGTGGGGCCAATTCATCTTCTTCAATTTGAATCTCCATCAAATTGTTCAGTAGAATTCTAACATCAACTCTCTCAGTGAACTATTCCATGAAAGATGAATTGAAGTCCTCCCATCAAGAAATATAATTCACTGGTAGTGAATAAAACTAGATCCTAGCATCATCCTTTAATGTTTGAACCAACAACTTCATGATGACATCTTCATGACAAATCTTGAAATCTCCCATCAAACCAGCAAACTCTTGCAAATGCTCACATGTTGAATTTGATCGTTTCCCCTTAAACTCTTGCAAATGTTTCCTAATCTTAGTAGGAATCTCATTCAGGAAACCATGTATGCCATCAAAACACAATGGCGCATACCTCTGTACAGAAAGACCTCTACTTGAATCCATTATGGATTGCAATTCCTCTTAATGAAACTTTTAGATTTTATCACAAAAAACTTATGCAGCCATAAAAATTCTCACACATACATATTTCTTGAATGATACAACCCAAATTTTTTAATAAATTTGGAGAAACATGCAGACCCACAATTCTAAAATCCCTTTTATATGGTGACCTTTTCACTCAATAAGGATTATACAAATACAAAACATTCAATGAGAAATACTTGGTAAAGTTCTTTGATACTATGATTTTTCTTTGGCTGGAAAGAATGGAAAATTTTAGAGCTCACTTCACATCTCCATCAGGATCTTTACTTATAGAGTCGCTACCTCCTTGAAGAGTAAAGTACTTTATCTCAATTTTTGTATACTTTTTCTAGTCAACACAAAACTTTACTAGAATTTCAAATACTATTTATTAGAGATGAATACTTCATATCTTTATTCCAAACTTTCCACCAATCAAACAAAGGATCTTAGAGTCACCACTCACAACTTGGTGAGATGATTTCAAAAAAATTTAAATCTAACTCTTATACACTTCAATGGAAGCCACTGGATAACAAATAAACCAATCAGGAGTCTAGCTCTACTTGTACCTGCATTATTTATAACTGATTTATAACACTAGAGATATCTATTGGTTGAAATAGGTAGGTCAGGAGTCCAACTCAACTTGGAACCTGCACTATTTACTCATGATTATAATCTCCCTAGTGGAGTCATTATTTTGTTTGTTCTTGGAATGGATTTTACACTCCATGAGACACCAATATACCTAAGACTGATTTTGGGAATGGTCAGTTCCAAATATGGGAAAATTTGTAGGTAATTGGACCAACTGTAGGGACAAGATTGCCCTCTTCTCTTCTGGCTCTGCAGAACCAAGGTGGGTGCACCGAATCCAGTGAAATAGAACACTTCTTTACAACACCAAGACTAGATTCAACAAAGTAGATAATAGCAAGAAAGTACTAAATGATAACCGGTCATTCATTGAATCTTCATTTCTATGAAATAACTGAGGCCCAAACACATAAAACTGAAAGGATTGAAAGGATTTGATTTAATTTTTGTAGAATATAACACATCCCAACCAAACATATATCAAGATAAAGTTTACTTGTTCTAGATTAGTGCCTTATCCATTGGGAAAATCATCTATTACACTATAGAATACAAAGACTGATTACTATTACTTCACCATAGATCCAAGTCATAAATACAAATACCTAGAACTATACTACTTACAAAAATCCTTGTGCAAACCCTATGAACTTGTGTATCATCTAGAGCATATTTTAATCTGATTACAATAAGAACTAAAGAAAAATAACATATGCATAGATAAACTCCATACAAAGAATCAGAACATTCAAAACTCATAAAACTTGAATTAAAATGAGGACCTAAGCCTCTGTATACACCTTTCTTGAAGATTCAAAGCCACTTGACACAATATGCAAATGATCTACAACTTTCTACTCTATTTTGATACAAACTGAACTAAACATGTCCTACTCCTTGACTGAAGGTTCAGAATGTAACCTCATGAACCGAAAAACTAGTAGTCTCTGCAAATGGTCCTGAAAATCCATATAAAGGATTGCAACAAGCTTAGGACCATTTAGGTCTTTTTTAGGGCAACATAGTCAACCCTAAGACTAAAAAAAAAACTCAGATAAATCTGATATAGTTTACATTCTAGAACATATCTTTACAAAATATCTGCATCTCTACCCAATTTTGATCTCACAATACATAGTCCATTACTACTCTTAGCAACTTCATCGAATCTGATTTTTAACACTGCCATTCGATTCCTCATTTCACGCCAATTTAGAAAACATATAATACTTATATATTTGGGTAAAAAATGAGTCCCAGACATCATTTCCCATGAGCAGCCTGCATTATTTAAATTTTGGATTTATTTATATAGTACAAACTATACAAATTTGAATTTAATCCTGTTGGTCTGAGGATCCACCTCACTGCCAAGTTGGACCTCTGCACATCCTCTACCACTTATCACCCTATGATTGGCCTATTCTATTGACTGGGCATCCATCTGCCAACTCACCTTGGGACACATGTCAACATGTCTCTATTTTGCCAAGGTTAACCAGTGAGCACCTTTATCTTAGCGGAATAGTGCCAGTCATCATATCTCCATGCATCTTGAGGCGGTCGACCAACTGTCCATCCTCTACTTCGTCACCAGTCCCTCACCACATGTCACATTCTGGTTCACCTATGATATCCACTTGGCGCCAAACTACAATTCATTGCCACGTCCTTGGAGCACCATGTGTCATCACATCATTAATTTGCAAGTGTATCTCACGTGCATCTCCATCCCTCCACTATAATGATGACCGTTAGATGCTGGGCATGTATCTTGATGTTTCTATCCTACTCACTGTGTGTTTTATCAAAATTCACCTTACCTTCATGTGGGCCTACTAACTACCAAGTCATCATCCAACTTGCACCTCGATCCACATGCACATGAGAGAGCCCTTCAACCGGGTGTCCGCTTTGGACACTATGATATTGTATGTTTTTCTTTATAAACATCTAATTCTTCTCTAGCGGCATCAATGTGGGACTAAATAGCTCTTTGGAATAATACTTTACCATTCAAAATTTACCCCTCCATGACAGGTGCCCAGTTGGGCCCACAAGAATTTGAGAGGTCCACCTCTAGCCTTCCTTCTTTCTCACTTTACTATGTAAGTGAGCACTACATATTTTAAAAACTTCATTCCTCCAACTCTTGCCACATGTGGGATTATATTTCTACACTGCAACCACATATGATAGCCTCTTACCTGTGCATAACTCTTCATTCATGTATCACAAGTGTTGACACATTGCTAAACAAAATCTAGTATCCTCGTATACAATTGCACACACTTTCTATTTCCTTGCTGGGCTTGCACGTTCTCTAGCCTCCTCTTTTCATTTTTATTTGGGCACTATGTATGTGCCTTCAGACATAGGAACAACCCCAAGAGGGGGGCTCACGTAGCACTTCCTCCACACAAAACTTTATACAAGCTGCCAAAAACCCACGCAAAACCTCAAGAGAAGGTTCATGCAAATCCTCCCTAATGCATTGCAAATAACACACCAAAATGGAGGGAAATGCGGCTTATGGGAAGCCTCATGCAAGCTCCCATATCTTATTTATTTATGCTACAAAAAGCTCACTCTTGGATACTCACACAACCTATTTGGGATGCTTATGCAAATCCTTAGAAAACTCACAACTCCCACTTCATTCCTCTTTGATTTGGTGTATGTTGCATACATATTGAAAACTCACGCACTCCAATTATGCTGTCATCAAAAAATATTTGATTTGTTCTTTTTGTTTGGTGCATGCCTGGAGGTCTACAAACACTCCTCTATTTTACAAACTCAAAGCCTTTATTCAAAGCTCACAATCAGCACATCAAAAGGGAGAAGACATTGTGTGTTTGAAGCCTTGCATTGCCTCTTGAAGGCTCATGTAAGCCTCTTAATGCTCATAGCCCCTTCTCTCTTAATCCATTCCCATAGGCTGCAATTAAAATCTACCTGGAGGTTCACACAAAACATCAAAAGAGGCTCACACAACCAAAATGGAAGCTTATGCAGGCCACTTTGTAAGCTTCATTGTTGAAATAATGCACACAGCCAACGCATGGGGTGCTTAGACTTTTTTCAAGTGCGTGCCAGGCTTGGAGATTGTGCAGCCCATAAGACATTTGGGGACACTTTGTATGTGTCTCTGAGAGGAAAAATAGATCCTAAAGGACCATTTGGGGGCTCCTCCGCTTGCATCATATCTTCAATGAGAATAATTGGAGTTTATTGATCATTCCATTTTTTGAAAATAAATGACAACATGTCTAATGCATTGTGAGCAGGCATGTCATCACTAAGCTTATCCTCCTTTGTTTAAAACCAAGGAGAAAATTTAGAACCTTTGGGGGCCCCTTTATCATTTCCAATTCCATTAAACACCTCAGTGCGAGAAATGAGAGCATCACTAGAATTCTCATGACTTATTTCTCTCAAAGGGTTGATGTGCCTTTCCTCATGATATTATATCCATGGTGAATTCTAATCTTTTATGTTTGTTCCTTAATGTAATAATGATAGTAGATGTTGGGACGCATGATTATCCATGCTTACTTTCTCCTTAGAAGAAAGTGTCTCAATTCTTCCCCGAAAGATTTGGATTCTTCATAATTTCATATTTGATCATGAGTCACCTGATGAGGCAGGTTGGACCCCAAGTGGGTCCGGCCTAAAATTTTTTCAAACTCAAACAACCAACCTAAAAAAAAATCTAGAACATCTGGCATTCGCAACTAAATCCAATCCAGACAACTGGAAACTTTTAAAAAAACTTTGAATTTTCTTACTTCACCAGTCACCAATTCTTAATAAAATACCCCCAGTTGCGCTATTAAAACACCTATCAAAACATATCACTAAATGCTGAAACTTGGTAGGCACGATCCTTCTAATATAGATAATCACCCTGTGAAAGGGATTCACCAAAAAATGAATGAGGCATGAGATTTTAAAAGTTGAAAACACCTATTCATAATTGCCGGCAAATGCAAACTGAAAATCATTATCGACTGCCTCGGAAAGAGATGACCTAAAAATATGAAATGATGAGCAGAGGGCACACCACTGAATCTGGTGGAAAATTAATATACAAGGAACACAAAAAAACAACCCTTAACTAGGGATGAGGATTTGGAAAAAATCTACGAATTTAAAAAAAAAAGCTACTTTGTAGAGTTATTCCATCCGTACTTTTCATCATCTTTTGAACACCTCTTGTCTGATCCTGCAAACTGATAAAATGAAAACTTCATGGCCTAAAACCCTGGATAGATGATCTTTCTCACACATAGAAAACAAGAGTATAATCATATTCCAAAAGCTATCAACCAATTATCAATTATTAATCTTTATAGTCGGCCACTTAGAACATTTTGAACTGAAAACAATCAGATTCATAGAAATTGCATTTGGAATTGATCGAGCAAAGTGATCAATCGGATTGGTAGAGACTTGAAAATTCCTAGGAAAGTACACTTCTAGGTCTATAGTATGGAATATCCTTCAATTATTTTTGATCTCAAACTTAGTGCAAATGGAAAGGCCCCAAAGTAAGCCACTCAGAAAATTGAACAATGCACTTTTGGAGAAACATAGCAATCTACAAATGGAATGGCTTTGAAAAACATGTCAAACAGGCACATGGGGGGCTAAAAATTGGTGTTTTATTTCTTTCTCATGCCTATAGCATGATTCCATGACCTTCATATGAAAACCATTAACCAGATATCAGATGCAAACCTTCGATTTAGGCCATTTAGTTAAGACTAGATAGAATGCAAAGTGCAGATTTGAACACTGGCCTCCAAATGGGTACCATCAAAACTTGTTGGAACTGAATTCTGAAAGTTGTGACCAACTTTATATGCCAAATTAAATGTGAGGAACACATTTCCCAAGCACTATGCCATGAAAATCAATAGGCCTTTTGTTATATGCATTTAAACTTTAGCCTTTTTTACTGTTCTTTGAAGGGCACAAAGCTTGCCTTAGGAAAATTCTCTGATTACAGGCTCAAAAATTGATAGATTTTTTAGAGCACCAATAGATGTTAAAGGGGGAGTAATATATAGTCATGAAAAATAGAAGTAAAAGGAGGAGTAATATACTAAGGGGGAGTAGTATTCAGTTATGGCAGCAGGTCCGTTGAGGAAATGGAGAATGTTGAAGAATATTGCAGTAGATGGAGGATTCATCCTTGGGGGAGTTTTGAAGAGGAAATGGAGAATGTTATAAAAATAACTATTCATTTGGATTGGTGGAGTTTTTCATTCCATATGTTTCTATCAATGCCAAAGGGGGAGATTGTTGGAGATTTGCCAGCAAGCCAGTGCTGACTGTATGTTTGTCATTGATGACAACAGATGGTAAGTAGCATGCGTGGAAGACTTATGTAGTAATTTTTTAGTATATTTGGCATGGACATGTTATTAGCATGATATCATGGGCGCAGAGGTTAACTGTTAGTACAGATAGTTATATAGCAGCTTGTGTCAGTAGTGTCCCTGGCAGAGTTACAGGCAGTGTTCTATGAATGATTGTATGTACATTTATCATGGAGCCTTACATGCTTAGATATGTGATGGAGACATGTTAGTGATGTTACAGTCATGTACACAGAGTATGATGATCAGTAGAAGTGAATTTATGCAATCGCTATTCACCAGTAGCAGTTTCCTGTGTTTGTTTAGAAGAACCCACATAGATTATATTGGTTCAAGAGTTGCACCTATCATTTTGGTATGTGCCCTTGGATTAGAGCTCAGAGAAGAGCTAGTAATGTTAGGTTAAGAGTGCATGATGTAATTCAACTTGAGGAGAAAGATCCAGTTATTTTGGTAGAGCTGACAATGTGTAGTGTACGTCTATAATTATCTTATTGGACAGGTCCCAAATTGTGTTGCGTTCTTAGTAGAGCTGACTAAATTATTATTGGAGTTTGTTATGACTTCTCTAATATGATTTCAAGGTAGTTCTAATAGGCTGACTTGATTATATCATTTAGAGGAAAGATATTTATAGACAGTCATTTGTGATTGCTAAAGTGTGGTTCATAGTTTGTGAAGAGCAGAGCAGAGTGTGCGAAGTGTTGAGCCACCAGAAGGTCTATGTGACCAAGTAAAGTATTTTTTCTATACATTGGAATTGATCCAGATAGCAGGTCAAAGCGCATTTCACCAAGATCTAGATATAGTGTGTATCTGTTATTCAGAAGGTTGTAGCCTTCGCCCATTTGAGCAGTGTGTCCTCACCCCTAATAGGGTTAATTGTAAAAGACTCCTAACAGGGTCTGACCCTTGACCAGGTCTACTGTACTAAACATATTGTAAAGAAACTCCTAACAAGGTTAAGGATCTTCTAACAAGGATCATAATACACTAGTACATAATATTAGTGGGTGTCAATTCCCATCAGGGTTTTTACCTATTTGGGTTTCCCCATAACCAAAATATTGTTGTTGTGTTCAAATTTTCTCTCATTTTTTTTATACTTTATGTTTAAGTATACTTAATTGGATAAAGAATTGAAACTTGTAGATAACTGATTCACCCCCCCCCTCTCAATTATCTCTTGGGACTATTCCTAATAGAGATAATCTCATTGGAATGAATTGAAGAGACTCTAATAGCATAAGTAGGCAACAAGGTTCTGATAATTTTACTTACAACAGTGTCTTCTTCAATAATACATCCTACTCCTCAGATAGAATTCACAATCTCCTTGACTCAATTTTTGTACTATGAGATGTTATCTCCTTTCATTTTCATGTCATCAAACTTTCCTCTATGACTTTCAGCTTTATCCCTTACCACATTCACATCTCCTTTGTGAACTAGTGTAAGCTTGTCCCATAGCTATTTGGAAGTAGTGCATGTCTTAACATCTTCAAATTTGGTATTTGATAAGGAAGTTGAAAGATCTATCATTGTATTATTGTGTTCATGTCTTTCTCTCATCTGATCAACAGTCAAAGGTCCAATGGGGAAAATGACCTCATTATCCAAGTAGTATATTGTAAATTCTCCAATCCTTGATAGGTACAATCACATTCTAATTTTTCATGTCGAGAAGTTGTCTTTGTTTAGCTTTGGTAGCTCTCTCTTATAAATCTTGTGATCTTTATCTTAAGTCCTTCAAACTTTTCCTTCAAGCACTATATGCTATGATACCAATTGTTAGATAACCGAGAGGGGATTGAATCAGTTAAGTCTAGTTATCCTATAGTCCCAAACACTACCAAATGTATATAATAAAACTTTTAAATCAATTAATTAACTCGGTAAAATATCAACTTTACCTTTCTCTTCATATACCGATAACCGGTAAATTAAATATTGTGTTTACCGATCAATCTAGTTACAGTAATGTGTAAAGTAAAATAAAAATTCAACACATCCATACGACATATAACATAGATTTTTAACCTGGAAAACCTGTTAAGGGAAAAACCACCTGGGACCAGTTACCCAAAATAATTCACTCTTTTGAAGTGAGCTTGGTTAGGAGCCAACTCTGTTAAAGGTTAAAAAAACACACTGTGAGGTGTGACCTGGTTAGAGGATATATCACTAACAGTTCTCCCTTGACCAAACATTCATTATGCGGTCAACAAGAAAATAATCAACATTCATTGAATATCATATTAAAATATAAAGACTGTTAAGTCCCACTTGATTAAGAGATTTATTTGTAACAATAGTTAAATTGATATAGTAATGATCTAATTCAAATACAAATTGATTTTCCATTTAATCATCATAACAAATATTATCATTTACCTCGGAATCATAAACAATTGTCCAACTCATCATCTTTAGTTAGAAGTCATAAGTTACATTTATTTCTTTCACTTGGTCAATGTCATAATTTATCAGTGATAACTAACTCGGTTAATACTATACTTGGTATACAGTACACTTTCTCAGTGTATACAAAATTCTTCATTTACTGACCACATAAACTTGTTCAGTCTTGATCTTCAATACATAATAGATTCATGTAATACAATCAAATAACACAATGCCATAGGCTCATCAATAACTTAGCCAATGTATACCATATCCATATCTTTCTTATCCATCTCATCTTTATGTAGATATCTCATTCCTTTACCATTTTTCCTTCTTAAGATGTTTGTAACCCATCATGATAAGTACAGCCAAAACTAGTTGACATCAATGACAATACATTAACTGATTTAATTGTCCTACATACACTTTAGTATCTTGGTAATCATGAATCACTTGTCTTTCAAATATCAATTCTATTGTCAAACTTTCCTTCAAGGTATTCAATCAGGTGTAGTTTACAAGATAAGGACAAAAACCAAAAGAGAATTATGTTGATCTTAGATTTCTTTAGGAGGCAACTCATCTTGAGGAAACAAAATTTGAGCTTTATTATTGGTTGCATTCATGCATTATAATATGGAATTTATATTGTCTTGCCTATGAGGTGGGACAATCACATTTATCAAGGATTTTTGTAATGCTTCATGATAAGTAGCTGAATTTTGAAGAAGCTCATAAAGGGAGATATTTCCAAGAGTAGTGCACAGAGTTGTTCTACTTAATCATACTCTTTTCCAATATTTTGAGGGTGACAAGGTTGGGGGTGAAGAATAGGTTGAGAAGAAGGAAGAGAAGGAAGAATAGTTGAACTTATACATTGTCTATTAGCTCTTATGTTATAAGTGTGATTAACCATGTGATAGTCAATTTGTTGAGCACATTTCACCATAATATCTGGTTTATTTTCAAGTTGAGGGGTACCTTGACAAAGATGGACAACCACCTTAATATTTTTACTGCCCAAAACATTGACAACATTGATATAACCAAGCTCTCGATTGTTCATAGGTTCTTCATTAGAAGGGGGATAATTAAGGAAATTATTAATGATATTATCTTATTTTTCAAGGTGTCCTCATGAGTAAGACAATCTTTAGAATAGGGACTAGAGACTTCCACCAATGCTTCACCTCTAAAAGGGATGTCATTCAAAGAAGGTAAGGTGGTTTTAAGGAAGGTATTTATAATTTCCTCCACTTGCTCCAAAATATCCTCATAAAGTGGCTATATTTTGGGAGAAGGATCGCCATCATATATGAATGTATCATCTATATAGGGATTAGAAGAAATTTCAACCATTATATCATCTTCTTTTATAAAGGTTGTTTCATGAGGAAGAGAATAATCAATGTTATTTTCTAAGGGTTCATCCCAAATAGGAGAATCATCAATAGTAGGCATATCTTTATGAATAAATCACACTTAAGGAGAGAAATACTTATGACTCTCTAAATATTGATCCCTAAAAGGGAACATATGAGAAAGTTGTTAATGTTTTTAGCTTAGATAAAATGAGTATTATATGTTATATAAATTATCATTATACATTTGATGATCTTATCAACTAGTGAATTCATTAGGATTCATTCTATAATTATTATTATTTGATAACCACGATAGTTATAATTGATAACTATCATAGTTATTATTATTGATAACTAATATGAGTAAAAGTAATATCAATTTTATAGTTGATATTGTTATCAACTTTAATTTTTAAGAGAGTTGATAACAATACCAAACTTAACATTATGATTTTATTATCAAAATTTGATTATGGGTATCGACCAAATCAAGATACTACTTTATGTTGATTATGTACAACTATGAATATAAATCATAATATTGATTAATCATTATGATTATCATTATCAATAATTATAATCATATTTATATGATCATCAAAATATTTATATCGACTTAATTCTTATCAATGTAACAAACTTATCATTGTTAATAAGGATATTGTTGACATATGTCGATAGTATCATTACTAACAATGATTCTATTAAACATATGTTTGGACATAAAATAGAATGAAGGTCAATATGTTTCGGCTAGTGTAACGTTCAATGTTAATACAAAGATCAACATTAACAAGTCGATAATGAGGATAGACTTTGATAAACAATAACATGTAAATAATACAATCTCATCAATTGGTAAACCTTGATAATAAGAATGTCTCAAGAAGAGACATCTTTGAAGAATATATATACATATACATACATACATACATACATACATATATATATATATATATACATATATACATATATACTATATACATATATACATATATACATATATACATATATACATATACATATTATATATATATATATATATATATATATATATATATATATATATGTATATATGTATATATGTATAAGAATGTCTCAAGAAGAGACATCTTTGAAG
>BSBK01008725.1:477500-570000 GCA_027943335.1 Chamaecyparis obtusa | reverse complement strand
TCTACATAAAGATGAGATGGAATAAGAAAGATATGGATATGGTATACTTTGAGTAGCTTATTGATGAGTCTATGGCATTATGTTGATGACCTTATTGTATTACATGATTCTATTATGTATTGAAGATCGAGACTGAACAAGGTTATGTGGTTGGTAAATGAAGATTTTAGTATACATGAGAAATTATAGTGAATACTGAGTATAGTATTAACTAAGTAGGTAATCATCGATGCATTCTAGTATTGACCAAGTGAAAGGAATAAATGGGAGTTTATAATAGCCGACTGAAAATGATGAGCTGGACAATTGTTTATGATTTTAAGGTAGAAGATAATTTTTTTGTGATGATTAAACAACTGAAAAAATTCAAAGATGATCAAGTGAATGAGAATGAAATGTGTTAATGACACAACTTTTGAGGAAGGTTAAAGTGACAAAATGAACAGTGAAGATTAAGAGACAAAATATATGGATGAGAAGAAAATGGTTTATGATGTCTATATAAAGAGACATGAGATTCATTATTGAGTCTAGGATTCTTGATGTTGCAGGAGAATTCATGTGAAAAGGATCATTTTCATGCAACAGTGATCAAATTGGTTGAAGATAGAACCGAGAAAAATGATAGACAACATCGAGCATTAGAGAAAGCATATACCGAGCAAAAAAAGTTGGAGGAAACACTGATGTTGACTTGATTATTGATCAGAGGTATTTTGAGATAAGCATAGATCAGAAAATTTGCAAATCAAAGTTATATTTGAATCAAATCATTACTGTATCATTTTAATCATTGCTACAGATAAATATCTTAACCGAGTGGACTTAACGATCTTTATATTTCACTATAACATTCAATGAATGTTGATTATTTTCTTGTTGACCCCATAGTGAATGTTTAGTCAAAGGAGAAATGTTAGTGATAAATCCTCTAACTAGGTCACAGCTCACAATGTGTTTTGTAACCTTTAACAAGGTTGGATCCTAACCGAGCTCACTGCAGAAGAGCACAAATTATTTTGGGTTACCATTCCTAGGTGGTTTTTCCCCTAACAGGGTTTCCACATTAAAAATCTATGTGTTATGTGTATGATGTGTTGAGTTTCTATTTTATTTTACACATTTCTATAACTAGATAGATCGGTGAATAGAGTATTTAATTTACTAATAATCGGTAAATGAAGAGAAAGGCACAATTGATATCTTACTGGGTTGATTATTTGATTGAAAATTTTTAATATATACATCTAGGAGATTTGGGAGTGTAGGATAATTGGACTTAATTGATTCACCCCACCTCTCAGTTATCTAACAATTGGTATCAGAGCATAGAGTGCTTGGAAATAAAATTTTGAAGGGACTTGAGCTAAAGATCACAATATGCATAAGAGAGAGGGTGCCAAAGATGAAAAAAGATAACTTCTCAACATGGCAAAGCAGAATGAGATTGAACATATCTGGAATTGGAGAATCTACAATATACTACTTGGATAATGAATTCATCCACCCTACTGGACCTTTGACTATTGATCAGATGAGAGATATACATGAACACAATATCTCAATGATAGAGTTTGTTTCTTCCTTATCATATGCCAAATTTGAAGATGTCAAGACATGTACTTATGCTAAACAAATGTGGGACAAACTTGCACTAATTCACGGAGGATATGTGCATGTGCTAAGGGCTAAAGTTGAGAGTCTTAGAGGAAAATTTGGTGACATAAAAATGAAAGAAGGATAAAATATATCACAGTACAGTAACCAAATTAAGGAGATTGTTAATGCTATTACAAGGAGAAGAAGGTATTATTGAAGAAGACATTGTTGCAAGTAAAATTCTTATAACCTTGTTGCCTACTTATTCTATTAGAGTCTCTATAATTCATGAAATGAGATCAGCTTCAGGTAATCATCTTACACTTGATAGTCTAGTCAGTAGACTAACTACTTTAGAGTTGAGTAACTTTGATAATAGTATTGTTCCTACTATTGAGTATGCATTTATGCTGTCCTTGAAAATTGATAAATCAAGTAGTAAACACATGATAAGAAATAAGAGTGATAGTGATAGTGATGAGGATGAAATTGATGAACTTGAAGCATTAATGGATAGAAGACTGCAGAAAGGTAAAGGTAGATATAAAGGAAAACTACCTTTGGTATGTGGTGCAGGAGCACCTAGGTCTTTGGCTACCCTAGCTTATAGTTTTTGGCTTGTAGTGACCTTAGCCAAGTCACTATCCAACAAGAACTTAGAAATGTCCGTAGTGTGTGTGTGAGGAGATCCAATAGTTCTAGGAAGGTTGATAGAAGTCTTAACTAAGGTTTTACCAGGCTTGGGTGTACCTAGGAAATTTGGCCTACATGCCAATTTAACATGTCAGTTAGTCAAAGGACTAAGGTTGACTATATGAAATAAAGAAATAACATAAGAAATGGTCTTAGGAAGGTTGGATTCACCTTTGAGTTCATTAAAGACTCATTGGAATGGTTTAGAGGAAGTTATAAGAAAAGATGTAAAAGTTGTCAATGACAACTTTTCAATTTTGCAAAGTTGTCATGACAACATTTGACCAAACCCGAGGGCCAGAGTTAGTTAGGGGTCCTTCTAACCAATTTAGCTCAATTCCCCTTTGATATTTAAGGCATATCCTAACCAAAGAACAAGGTTTGTCTTTTGTAATCATTTTGTTTTATGTTAATGAATTGACTGGTGCGCTCTACAAAGATATAACAGTGCTCAGAACTCGGTTGTTCCTACTCCATGGATTAGACCAGAGAATTACTTTGCATGTGTTGATACTGCATTCTATTTAAGTTCCTTTGTGTGTTTTGGTTTGGTATTTAGGTTACTTCTTTTTTTTTGAAAAAAAATTCCTCCTCTATGATCAGTTCACTGGTTCATCCAGAGTGGAGAGCACTAAAATGACCCTAGCATGAGATCCCATGGAGGGAACTATACGAACCTTTGGGATATGCTAGTGTATTGTATATAATTTATAAATATATATTGTATATACTTTATAAATATATATTTTCTTGGCCATATTTGTAGTGGAACCATTTTTTGGGTCAAGCCCTAGGCGAGCCAGTGAATGCCCGACTAGGAAAGCTTGACTATGATTAGCAATGGGTAGAAGGCTTGAGGATTGAAGGAGTCAATCCAAGAATAGTGAAGTAAAGGATATATGCTAAAGACTCAAGCCTAAGAAGGAGAGCCCATGAACAATCCAATAAAGGGTGTTGAAGCCAAACCTTCACTGAAAACCAAAGAAGCCTAATTAGGCCTAGAAAGTAGGTATGGTTGTAGGAAGTACTGTACAAATACATTGAGGACCCAAGAACCTAAAAATCCTTAATAATTTTGAAAAGGGTGTTTGGATATGAAGTTAGTTCTTCAACTTGTGTGGAGGGTTTGAGAGCTATACCCCAAAAAGAAGGTTTGAAGACCTAGAAAGGCCTAATAGGGCTTTAGGCCTAATTCAAGGAGATCAACTAGTGAATGGAAGTAGATAGAGGTTGGAACACCTTAAATAAAGACAAGATTTGTCAAAAGGGAGTCTTCTATCCTAATAGCAGTGAGATGGAAATTTTCTGATAAGGTGATGAACTTGAGTTCATGAGTTCATGAGAGGGAATTAAGGAGAAGGGAAGGAAACACAACCTTGGTAGAGGTCTAGAGGAGTGGAGGTGATTGTCAAGAATACCTCATTGAATAGGGTCTAAGATAACCCTAGAAAGGCCAAGAGAAGGGACTAGATCAAGTTCTAGGTGAATTAGGACAAGTGAGTAAAGACCTCCCTATCAGTATGCTTTAACTGTAATGAGATTGGCCACATCACAGCTAGATGTCCTAATAGGAAAGAAGCTGAGAAAGACAATGAAATATCTAGTTAAAGGAAGTTAGACATAAGAGATAACCAAGAATATAGAGGCAACTGACATTATGAAAGAAGAAGTAACTATGATTATAAAGACAAAGGAAAGAAGGCATGCTACCTTGTTGAAGAAGAAGATGATGATGACACCGACACTGACACTGATGAAGACATTGAGGTGGTATTCGTAGCTTTGATAGAAGATTCAAAAGAAGAAGAAAGGTATGTTGAAACATTACTTATTTCTAAAGTTAGCAAGAATGATACTTGGATTATTGATAGTGGATGTACACATCATATGACTGGCAATGAAGATAAATTTGAATACCTTGAACATCATAATGGTGGATCTGTTAAAATGAGAAATGATACACCTTGTCTAGTAAAAGGAAAAGCGTCTATACTATTGAACAATAAGATCAGATGTGAGAATGCATATTGCGTGAAGGGGACTTAATTATAATTTTTTGAGTGTAGCATAGCCGAATAACATAGGTCACCGAGTTGCATTTGAGAATAGAAAGGTGAAAATATATGATGAGACTGGAAAGTTGGTCAGTACTGGTGAACAATCTAAAGGTAATCTATTTTATCTTGATAATGCTGAAACTCATTGTTTATTGGCTAGAACAAAATATGTGTGGTTATGGCACAAAAAGTTATGTCATGTGAATTTTGACAACATAGTTAAAATTAGTAAGAAAAGGAGAGTTAGAGGTTTACCAAGATTATCTAAACCTAACCATGTCAAGTGCAAACAATGTCAAATGGGAAATGTCAAAATCTAGTTTTAAGAGCAAAAACTATTCATCTAATGCTATTTTGGAGTTGGTTCATACTAACTTGTGTGGTCCTATGAGAACTCAAAGTTATTATGGAGATATATGCTTTATCTTGTTTGTTGATGACTACCCTAGGATGATACTGTCATGTTCTTGAAACAAAAATCAAAACCTTTTAAGATGTTTAAATGGTTTAAAGCTAAAGTGGAAAAATAAAGTGGTAAAGAGTTAAAATTTTTGAGATCAGATAGAGGTGGTGAGTTTATTTTTGATGAATTCACTAACTTTTTTAATGAGCATGGAATTATGAGATAGGTTTCTACACCGAGGACACCACAACAGAATGGGATTGCTAAAAGGATAAATAGATCTATTGTTGACTGTGCTAGAAAACTCATGATTGAAAATGATGTTTTACAGATATACTGGAGAGAAGATGTTATTAATGTTGTATACACATTGAACCGAGTTCAACTGAAGAAAGATTCAAACAAGACACCTTATGAATTATGGTATGAATACACACCGAATGTAAGTTATTTCAGAATATTTGGAAGTAGATGTTACATTTTGAAAGATGATAGAAATAGGAAATTTGATTCAAAGGGTGATGAATGAATATTCTTAGGATATTAATGCAAGGAGGGATGACAATCAGGGCCCAAGGAACTCCCAACCATCAAACACCTTTCCAAAAGCACACATAAATGATCCAGCACAATGGAAGATAAAGATAACATAGAGAGAGAGAGATCTAGAGAGGAATCATTCAAATATATTATTCAAGAACTTTACATCCCACATGCCTAGCTGTCAAGCCTTCTAGGTTGTGGCTGTTACAAGAAAGGAAAGATCTTCAAAGAGAAATAAGAACATCCATCTCCATCCTACTTCATGCTACCACTCCAGATCGAACTCGCAACTGCAAGCTCCAAACTGATCCTAAAACTGATGCCTAACTCCAAACCTAAACACTATATTTATACCCGGCCAAGACCTCAAGTACAATTAAAGGTCAGCCCCAATATAAGATAAATAAATCACTAGCCACAAGTCAGCCCAAGAAATACAAATAATAAACCCAAGGGACCATGTCAGCCCAAAAACAAAATATAAGCACTCGGTAAGGTTGAGCAACTGAGCAACAGAGAATGTCGGGCTCCATCGGTAAAGCAAGAGTGAGCACTTGGTGAAGTAATGACCGAAACCACTCGATGAAGTAGTAAATCAAGAGGTGACCGAGCTCATTCGGTGAATATGTAGACCTCCAAGAAGTAACCGAGTTGGCTCGGTAAACAAAGGAACCGAGCGCCCCAGGAAAGAAAATAAGCACAACTGCCGAGCAGTCCCAGTAGTTATCAAGCTCCTTTAGGATTTGATTGAGCTTCCAAGATGCCACTGCATTAGACTCTCTAGGTAAATAGAAAAGTGTGTCCCACACTTTGGTGGTAAAAGAAACATATGTCCAAAACTTCATTTTTACCGAAGGCTTCCAATTCATCAGATAAAAGAATATAATTCTGAAAGTCCAAAACTTCATCTTTACCGAAGGCTTCCAATTCAAAAAGAATGTAATCCTAAAAATCAACCATCTCTGCATTTTCCATTCACACAATAAGATCTTCTGAATATCCTCAACCCAATCAGGAAGGAAATGATCAACATAATACTCCTTCAAACCATCCGTAGCAAAATCTCCAAATATGAAATTCATATCAACATCATCTTAATCCACAATAGTAGCCAAATGTAAATAAGTAGAAACATAAGTGTCTCCTTCCCCATCAGCAATAAGCAAACCATATGTCTGTAAATCCAGATCATCAACTTTGTATGAATCTTGATCCATATCAACAACTATATTTGCAATCATATGTAATTTTTGAACTCTATCATCCATATGCAGGCTTAACCCTTCGTCGGTAACAACATCTAGGTCATTAGAAACATCAATATCATGATCCTCATCTATGTCATGCAAAGAAACAAGTAAATCCACATCTATATCTGTATTAGCAGTAACTTGTAAATCCTCAGCAACATAAGTGAAACTCTGTTCATCAGCAATCTCATTACTCAAAACAAGATGCTCTGCAAGTTCCATGTCAGATCCATCAATCTGATCATGCGAACCAAAAGATACTACATCAGCTACAACATAATCATTGGATACTTTCACAATGTGTTTTCTTCTCTGAATAATCTTTCTAATCGGTCGAACAACTTTCTTCCTCATCCGTAGATGCCAAGACTTTTCCCACTTTTCAACTTTCTTATCAAATTCAACCCAAAATGAATCGCGCTCAATCTCTGGATTCTTCTCACCACTGAGATTTCTTTCATGATGCATGTTTGTCTCAATGCATTTAAGATTAGTAGCAATCTTCTTCAACAATTTGGTGATTTCTAGATCCATAACTTCCTTACCACGAACCATCTTCAAACCCTCTGCAAGTGTAGGCCAGATCGCAATCTGCCACCCTACACCAAATCAACAACTAGGGCTCACAAGAAGAATCACAATCAAGATCAACATAAATAATCCATCCCACATTCACCACATGATCAAAGTTTGCTCTGATACCACCTAATGCAAGGAGGGATGACAATCAAGGCCCAAGGCACTCCTGACCATCAAACACCTTGCCAAAAGCACACACAAATGATCCAGCACAGCGGAAGATAAAGATAACATAAAGAGAGAGAGATCCAGAGAGGAATCATTCAAATATATTATTCAAGAACTTTACATCCCACATGCCCAGCTGTCAGGCCTTCTGGGTTGTGGCCGTTACAAGAAAGAAAAGATCTTCAAAGAGAAATAAGAACATCCATCTCCATCCTACTTCATGCTACCACTCCAGATCGAACTCGCAACTGCAAGCTCCAAATTGATCCTAAAATTGATGCCTAACTCCAAACCTAAACACTATATTTATACCCGGCCAAGACCTCAAGTACAATTAAAGGTCAGCCCCAATATAAGATAAATAAATCACTAGCCACAAGTCAGCCCAAGAAATACAAATAATAAACCCAAGGGACCATGTCGGCCCAAAAAAAAAATATAAGCACTCGGTAAGGTCAAGCAACCGAGCAATAGAGAATGTCAGGCTCCGTCGGTAAAGCAAGAGCGAGCACTCGGTGAAGTAATGACTGACACCACTCGATGAAGCAGTAAATCAAGAGGTGATCAAGCTCATTCGGTGAATATGCAGACCTCTAAGAAGTAACTGAGCTGGCTTGGTAAACAAAGGAACCGAGCGCCCCAGGAAAGAAAATAAGCACAATTGCCGAGCAGTCCCAGTAGTCACAAAGCTCCTTTAGGATTTGACCGAGCTTCCAAGATGCCACTACATTAGATATTCTACTAAAATAAAAGCTTACAAATGTTTGAATAAGGCTACTAACAAAATGTTTGAAAGTGAAAATGTGAGAGTTGATGAATTTGCTAATAAAAATAATGAAGAAAATAGAAAGGAACTAGAAGACTATGGTAGATTTACTTATATTGAGCAACCTGACACTCTACCCAAGCAACAGCCTTGCATTACCGAGCAACAGGGGAATGATACCAAGCATCAGCCTATATAGATCAAGCATTAGGAAATAGTTACCGATGAAGATCATGATCCTTCACTGAGTGAAGAACACAATGAAGAACAAAGAACTGAGCCCGTACTTGCAAAATATGTGAGGAGACACCATCCACAAAATCATATTATTGGAGATAAGAAAGCTGGCATGATGACACAAATTAATTTGGGAAACAACACATGCTTAGTTTGTGAATTTGAACCTAAAATTGTTAGAGATGCACTTGAAAATGATGAATGGATTAAAGCAATGAATGAATAAATAAAGAAGATATTGAAAATAAAAACAAGGACATTGGTACCGAGATCAAATGATTAGAATGTAATTAGAACCAAATGGATATCTAGAAACAAGCTGAATGAAAAAAGAGAAGTCACTAGGAATAAAGATAGACTTGTATGCAAAGGATATGCACAAGAAGAAGGTATTGATTATGGTGAGACTTTTGCACCAGTTGCTAGACTTGAAGGAGTTAGAATATTGATTGCCTATGCTACCTACAAAGGATTTAAATTTTATCAAATGGATGTCAAATCTGCATTTCTAAATAGAATATTTGAGGAAGAGGTATACATTGAACAACCTGAAGGTTTTGTTGATCCTAATCAGAAAAATATGGTATGTAAGTTGCACAAAGCACTATATGGATTGAAACAAGCACTGAGAGCTGTAAGGAAACTCAGGTGCGAAAACAACTTCCTATGCTAATCTCTATAGGAAAGTATTGTGCAAATTCTTTTAAATCCTTACAATTTCAGTTTCGTTAACTACGTTAACAAAGATATTGAAACCACATACCATGCATATAGAAAAATAGAGAATAACACAATGATATACCCTGGGGAAACCTTTCGGTAAAAACCCCGGCACTCCAAAACTTGCACAATGTATTGATCAAAACTATTGTAGCTTACAATACACTTGCAATGCAAGTTCTTTTAGAAGATTTCAAAACCTTGAAGACAAATCACGACAACATAAAAAGTTCCAAGAATACACTCACATCACATCTCTTCGCAACCCTAAAAAATGCTTATATCATGCGCTTCACTTTTTAGGGCTACTCCCAAAGATAACCGTATTAGGGTTTTACCATTCTCCGAAAAAATAGGAACCCCAAAATTTTTTTCGGGGCAATGCCCCGAACCCCATGATTGGGGAAGAGTGTATAGTACTCAAATTTATCAGTTGCCACATGTCTTCACCTATCATTGAATCTTCCTGACATAGCTCTTACGTGTCATAGGAATCCGTCATAATCATTTTAGCCATGATCTCCTTACACACAATTCAAGATGCTGACACATCAACATTATTTGCAAGAAATACATTTTACAAAATAAATAATAAGAATAGGAATTATCCAAGGTTGAGACACCTTATTCCTAACGAGAGTGTGGTATGAAATACTGCATTCCTATCTTATCAGTATTGGATTTGTTAGAACAAGTGACAACAACAATTTACAATTGAAAGGTGAAACTGATGATAAGATTCTTATTGCTAAAATTTTTGTTGATGATATCATATTTGGAGGACAAGATAATCTATGTAAATCATTTTTTGATGAAATGAGAAAATAATTTGAAATTTTAATGTTTGGGGTGATTAAATTATTTCTTGGATTGCAAATTTTACAACAAAGTCAAGGCATATTCATTACATAATCAAAGTACATAAAAGAAGTGTTGAAGACCTTTGGTATGGAAGGCTCAAAACTGATCCATACACCAATGGTCACTGAATGCAAATTAATAAAGGATGATTAGTCAACCGAGGTAAATCAGACATTATACAGATCAATGATTGAAAAGGTGATGTATGTTGTGCATAGTAGACTAGATATTACACATGCAGTTGGAATTGTAGCAAGATTTTCTTCTAATCCTAAAGAATCACACATGACTATTGTAAAAAGAATTTTGAGATACTTGAAGAACACTGAAAATTATGGTTTGTGGTACAAGAAAGAGGGAAATTTTGAACTGAAAGTTTACACAGATGTGGATTGGGTTGGAAACATTGATGACCGAAAGAGAACTATCGGTGGAGCATTATTTTTGGGAGAAAGACTACTTACTTGGATAAGCAAGAAAAAAGGATGCATTTCTCAGTCCACTACTGAAGCAGAATATGTTGCTGTTGCTACTAATTGTTCAAACATTGCATGGATAAAACAACTTTTGAAAGGTATGAATGAAAAGATCGCTGACCCGGTGATAATATATTGTGATAATACAAGTTCTATAAACATTTATACGAATCTAGTGATGCATGCAAAAAAAAATCATATATCTATAAAGTATCACTACTTGAGGGAACAAGTACAAGAAAATCAAGTGAAATTAGAATTTGTGAAATCAAAAGAACAACTTGTAGATATATTTACAAAACCCTTACGTAATGATACATTTGAGTACTTGAGGACTAGACTAGGGGTCCATCCCCTATTTGTCGATCACTAAGGTGATCAAAAGATTGCATCAACCTATAATTTATCTAAATATCAAATGAGGTTGATGCAAGATGTTCACATGTTATGTTTCCTAAGGTTGTGAAAGCTGAAAGATGGAGAACAAACTAAAAATGCATATCACTACATGAAAGGTACTTACTCTGAACCGAACACTAGAGATTATATTTTGTCTACTGAAGAGTTGTTTATTCTTTTTGGAATTTCTATCAAAGGGAGAGAAGAATCCATGAAATATTTATCTAAAGAGAGAGAAGAAAACAAGGAGAGAAGAATATACATGAAGAAGATCAAAACTGCAAGGAGAGTTTGCATGGAGTATTAATGTTGTGTAGTGATTAAACATATTAAATATACAAGCTAGGGAGAGCTTACCGAGTTACATCATTTTCTTACAAAGTTGTAGAAAAGATGTTTGGTATTCTATAGCATATTTCATATTGTGTTTCCATCAATGCCAAAGGGAGAGATTGATAACCTACAACTGATTGATCATCGAGCTACTAAAGTGTATGTGAGACAATTAATTAGTTAATGTATTTTCATTGATGTCAACTAATTTGACTATACTTATCATGATGGTTACAAACATCTAAGGAAGGAAAATGGTAAAGGAATGAGGTATCTACATGAAGATGAGATGGATAAGAAAGATATGGATACGGTATACTTTGAATAACTTATTGATGAGTCTATGGCATTATGTTGATGACCTTATTGTATTACATGATTCTATTATGTATTGAAGATCAAGATTGAATAAGGTTACGTGGTTGGTAAATAAATATTTGTGTATACATCGATCAAGTGTAGTGTATACCGAGTATAGTATTAACCGAGCAGGTAATCACCAATGCATTTTAGTATTGACCAAGTGAAAGGAATAAATAGAGTTTATAATAGCCGACTAAAAATGATGAGCTGGACAATTGTTTATGATTCTGAGGTAGAAGATAATGTTTGTTGTGATGATCAAACAACTAACAAAATTCAAAGATGATCAGATGAAGGAGAATGGAAGATGTTAATGACACAATTGCTGAGGAAGGTTAAAGCAAAAAAATGAATGGTGAAGATTAAGAGGCAAAATCTATGGATGAGACGAAAATGGTTTATGATGTCTACATAAAGAGACATAAGATTCATTATTGAGTCTGGGATTCTTGATGTTGTAGGGGAATTCACGTGAAAAGGATTGTTTTTATGCAACACTAATCAAACTGGTTGAATATAGAACCAAGCAAAACTCCAGACAACACTGAGTGTCAGAGAAAGCATATACTGAGAAAAAATAGTTGGAGGAAACACTAATGTTGAATTGATTAGTGATCAGAGGTATTTTGAGCTTAACGTAGATTTGAAAATATGAAAATAAAAGTTGTATTTGAATCAGATCATTACTATATCACTTTAATCATTGCTACAGATAAATCTCTTAACCGAGTGGGACTTAACAGTCTTTATATTTCAATATGACATTCAATGAATGTTGATTGTTTTCTTGTTGACCCCATAGTGAATGTTTGGTCAAAGGAGAACTATTAGTTGACCTCACTGTATTTTTTGTAACCTTTAATAGGTTTGGCTCCTAACCGAGCTCACTTCAAAAGAGTGAATTATTTTGGGTTACCGGTCCCAGGTGGTTTTTCCCCTAACTAGGTTTCCACATTAAAAATCTGTGTTATATGTGTATGATGTGTTGAATTTCTATTTTATTTTACATATTTTTATAACTGGATAGATCGATGAACATAGTATTTTATTTACTGGTAATCTGTAGATGAAGAAAAAGGCACAATTGATATCTTACCAAGTTTATTATTTTATTGAAAAGTTTTAATATATACATCTGGGAGATTTGGGACTATACGATAAATGGACTTAACTAATTCACCCCCCTCTCAGTGTTTTTCTGACTAAAGCTACAAAACATCAACAATATTTTACAAAAGGAGTTCTTCCATACCATACCTCATCTGATATTTTTTTTGAGATTATTTTGATTTGAACTCTATTTAATGTATATATTACAGTCTATATTGTAATACCCCAAAATTGGCACCTATTTAATTTCATCAATTTTGGTGCATTATCTTGATTTTACATCACCAAAGTCCTAGTTCCCTAGGCAATTTTCTCTTTGACTTGATGTCAATTGCGAAGACCATAAATTGCAATAATCAAATGCTAAAATAATTCCTAAGTCCTAGACTTTATTTGGCTAAATAATCTCTATGATAAGTTAATTTAATTATGAAGTCCTAAGTACTTTTAATTAAATTAAACTCTACCCTCTTTAGCTAATTACCCATAAAAAGGAATTAATAATTACTTGATATTCGAATGGACACACTTTTTTGAATTGATAATTCTTGATATTCGAAAGGTCACTTGTGTGGCATTTTCCATTCTTTTTATTAAGTAATTCTTGCATTTTTGTCTCAATATGGGAATGAAGGGTCAAGAGTTTCGAATCAAGAAACTCTTCCTCCTCCTCTTGGCTCTTCTATTTATTTGGCCTCTTTTTCTCATTCAAGAGAGCAATTTTTGAGAGCATCCTTACTATAGCATTTTTTAGTCTCATATCTCATTATTTTCAAAACTTTTTTATTGCATTATCTAGTTTAATTTCTCATATTAGTGTAATTGCATTTCACATTTAGATTAAATTTGCTTACTTGTTCTTAGTCTAATATCATCTTTATTTCAAAATCAACTAAAAATCTGCATTTCATATTTATTTCAAAGTTTTCTAGATTAATTGCATTCATTCTTAGCTTAGTTTCATCTTGCTCATCTTTATTTGCTTTCAAATCCTCCATTGTTGAATTGGTCTCCCGGCTGTTGGCTCTCGTTCTGAGAGTATTCAAACACCCCATTCACATAGGAGGCAACAGGTCGCCTCACCATGGAATTTGGATTGAGTTCTTCATACTCTCTCCCAAATTTTATCAAGTGAATAATGACTATGTTGTGTTGTGCCTGATTTAGAGGTCACATTCAGTCACATACATTTTGGCGCCCACCGTGGGGCAGAAAAGATCAATTTCTGGCCTCATTCTTGATTGCTTTTTCAATTTTAGTGTTGGTTACAGGAATTGTACGGCCATGTACAGCTTGGAAACATTATAATATAGTAATGAATGGATAGAATGATGAATATTATTTCTCATGCTTTTGGTTTGGTTCATTTTTATAAAGAAATGAATAAGTTATGATCATTTTGGTGAAAGTGGGTATTTGCAGATTTGAGATTCTCTGAATACAGTCAGATTGAAACATCTGGTACGGAAAAATTATGAAGAATTAGGATCTCTAATAATATTCATTGGAAAGATACGTGAATTATCTTTCATTTCCTTTTTATTTGAGTCATTTTTATGCAGATTTGTGAAAGTTATGGGCATTTGAGTGAAAACTAGTTTTTAACAATCTGTATTGGAGTTGCAGGCAATGATTTATTCTTAGAAAATAATTTATGAATGGGAAAAATAAATGGCTTACATATTTGGAAACTAGATTCATGAATAGTTAATGTAAAATTTATTTGGTTTCATTTGGATTCATTTTGAGAAAGATATGTGATTCCCTAGGCAGGGTTTGGTGTTTTAAATCTGATTTATGGCAAAAAATTGCAGTCTGAAAAGGTTATTGGTTGAGGTACCAAATGAAATCATAAGACCTTGTAACTTTGGGAAATAGTAGTTCTTGATGTTAGCTAAAAACTTAATTCTTTTTAGAAATTTTAATATTGTGATTTTATAGGTCAAATAAATCAATCTTTAAAGACTGTCTTGAAAAAAGCAATGTTACATATCTTACGGTTTGCCATTGATTTATCTTGATTATATACTTTCGAATGTGTGCTAAATGCTGGATTGCAGATCTTTGGACCTAAGGTGAGTTCTTAAAATCTCTATAACATTTAGACTTTGAGATTAAAATTGAACCTCTCATGTGTTTGGCTTGAGTGTTTACATGCTTTCATAGAACACATTTTAATTGATGCTCTTAATGGGAAATGAATGAAAATAGATTTGCTTTCATACAAGTTTATGTTTAAGTGAATGCTTGTGTTTAAACATTAAGTAATTCTTAGTTTCAAATATCAAAATATCTCATTGAGTAATCTAGGGCATGGATTCATTCTTAGTTTACATGAAGAGTTAAATGCACCACTTTGTGGACTCACTTCATGTTTACTTGGAAAGTTAAATATTCCATGATTCAAACCCTCTTGCACTTATGAGTAGTATTGATTAGCAGTCCTAGATTACTTGTGATTGATCTAGATTGCTATCTTGGGTTATTGGACTCGCTAATCCGCCGGCTCCTCATTTCCGCCCTGTGGTTGCAATCCCAGCGCCACATTAAAGGGGAGGGGTCTATAGGAAAGAAGTGTTAATTGTTCCACTTGGCAACCCTTTTGTGCTTTTTTGGAACTCACTTGTTTTCTAGGGTGTGGACTCACTTTGAGTTTGTGTGAGGAGTTAAATGCACCACTTTGTGGACTCACCTCACATTTACTTGAAGGGTTAAGTGTTCCACCTTTAGTGCTTTTCAATACTTTTTGATAGAGAATTACTTACTTTTCATTTCTAGAAGGCCTGCTTGGGGATTTCATCACCTCAAGGGATGACCTTAACTCCCGTGTTCCGGCGGAGTATAAATATCGGGAGGTGAATCCAAAGACACCTCTCTTGGGAATGAGTTAGATTTCACTCTTGGCTAAGCCTCAAAGAACTTTATACCTTTGAGAAGTGAAGGAGGAGATTTGGGTTACCGTCTCCCCTCGGCTGTGTGATTTCAAATTCTTCTCATCTATGGATTTGGGCCTCACGTACCTTGCGTATATCGAGGACTCCCTTTAGAAAAGCCATGTATATCCTTGAAGACAACTTGCTAGGATATTGTTGTGTTTTAAGTGCCTGCTAAAACATTCTCAAGAACATACACAAGTAGAGTCCTTAGGGAGTAGAAATACTAAGTCACTATTCCTGTTCGTGCGCAAGGTTGCTTTGTCCCTTGCCCATTGCTTGAAGACTGTTTGCTTGAACTCCTTGATTGCTGTCTTATGTGCTTGATCAATGACATAAATCTGATCTGCCTTCTATCTGTGATCTATTTTTCTATTTTCTTGTCGTTCACCATCAAAAACTGGTTGTCCTGAGTTAAGAATCGATCGATCTTTGCTTTGACTCGTATTGTCTCTCATTAGTCTACCTTATCTCATTGTGCTCTTGTACCTTGTGTTGCGATTGTCTTATCTTGGCTGTTCTAGCCATCTCTTTTTGACAATTTGTACCAAGTTCATCTTGCATCTTGGCTGTTCTAGCCATTTATCTCCTTTCGTTATCTTTGAGATAGAGTCTAGCTTTATCCCGAATCTTTGCTCGTTACATCTTCGTTTATGACTGTCACGACTCAAAGTGGCAAGACTTATCCCATTCAAAATGCTGATCAAGATCAAAGTAAACCTCGTAATCAAGACATAGGTCATCCTGAATTTTTTATGAAATCTGAACTTCGTGAGGAATCCTCACATTCTTCATCATTCCAAGAGTATTACAATCCATTGTTTCAGATACAGTCTGACTTACTATTTCAAGAATATTATAACCCATTGTTTGAAGACCAGCAAGACTCTAAAGAGTCACTTTCTAAAATTGAACCTATTGATTCTTTTGAACCTATCAACTCTTTCACGATCTCTCATAATACTACCAACAAGATGGGAGATCCAAAACCTTCAAAGTTGGTTTTCAATCTCAGCTCTAACATGCCAAAACCTTCAAAGTTGGTTTTCAATCTCAGCTCTAACATGCCAAAACCCTCAAAGTCTGTCTTTAATCTTAGCTCTAGCATGCAAACAGTCAAAGCCACTGAGAAGGCTACAACAGAAGCTCAACCGCCTTCCAGATTTGCTAGAAACAAACCTTGGATCTCTCACTGTGACATGATCATTGCTCCAGGGAGTGAGGATACTCCTAAACCCAAAACTCCCTTTGTCTTGCGAGGCCCTGCACCTCCCTCTTATAACTACACAAAATCTCCAGCTTGTGCGAACGCTATCCCTCGATCTCATGCAAAGATTGTGCTCAAAGGTCCTGAACCTTCAACATCCAAACCAAAACTATCTATGGATAAAGCCCTCACTAAGGAAAACATCCCCAAAGATCTTGATCTCAATCAGTTCCAATCTATGGTGGGTCATTTAACTTCGCCTCACTATTTGTGCTTTTCCAAAGAAGATGATCATTCCTTAAGCCATCCGCATGATGCTCCCCTGCACACTGAAGTTATGATAGGCCCCAAGAGTATCCCTCACGTCCTCATTGAAAATAGTGCTAGCCAAAATACTTGCTCTGCTAAGATGCTTACCCAAGTGACAGATAGCTTTGTTCCCGCTAATAGAGAGTCCACTGAGTTCTATGATGCCAAGCTAAAAGAAATAGAAAAGACCTTGAAGATCAAAGATATTAGCATGGGGGAATATCAAATTGAGTCTATCTTGTCATTGACAACTCTCCCTCCATCTCCACATTCCTATGAGGAACCTTCTAAAGATGGATTTGGTATTGGCTATCAGAGCGATGAGCTTGACCAACCTAGCTACAGCTTTCACTCATGCAAGGATTCAGATAATGAAGAAACACAGATTCAGCCTATGACACATGAAAGATCTTTGAATGTTCAAAATTCTGATTCAGACTACCAGAAAGAGTCTTATCTACCTTCTCAAGTGCTTCAAGAACATGATCTTGGTCCTCACCAGGAGGATTTTATACACTCTACTGAACAGATTTCTACTACTGTAGCTACTACTGAATATGACACTGCCTCTAATGGCACACATACTGATTGGGAGTAACTATTGGATGCTTCCCTTATCTTGGGTATGCCTCAAGGTATGCCTATTCTAGATTGTTCTACTACTTCTACTATTGAACAAAATCCTACTGCTAATGACTACAATAGCACACATCTTGATTGGGAGAAACTGCTGGATGATTCCCTTATCTTTGGTATGCCTCAAGGTATGCCTATTCTAGATTGTTCTACCACTTCTACTATTGAACAAAATCCTACTACTCCCGATTCCAATGACACACATACTGATTGGGAGAAACTATTGGAAGCTTCCCTCCTCTTGGGTATGCCTCAAGGTATGCCTATTCTAGATTACTCTGCTACTTCTACTACTGAACAAGATCTTACTGTTGAAGAAACACTTCCTATGTTAGATGACAACAATGAAGAAAGTCTACCTCTGACTATGTCTCTAGCTGAATGGGACTCCATTTCAGATGCTACTATAGAAATACCAGTTGATGCTATGCACTTATATGCTAGTCTTAAGAACTCAGAAAGAGGAGAAAGTTATGATCCTCTAGGTCAAGCTATTGATGACAATCCTTTCCACCCTCCTGTGGAGATCATTCCTATGGCTCCTAGGCCATCTACTCCAAGCTATACTCCTACTGCTCCAACAAATCATGGGTATGTAAGACCCCATTCTGTTACAGCTTCATGGAATATTGGAAGATCCAAAATTGAAATGGTTCCTATTCGTGCACTCTTACCACCTGAAAGGGGACCTAACTCTTGGAATAGACCATCTTGGTTAGGCTCACATAATATTCCTCCAAACTTATCTGACTCTTCTAAGATGACTCACAATCGACAATGCTCTATGGAAGATTACTTTCTTGATCTACCTGATGCATTCATGAATGATGAGGATGATACTGATATATTTTCACTTGAGCCCATCCCATTGACTTCTCTTCCCTCTTCATCTCCCAAAAAAGTGGCCCATCCACTTCCATTTCTACCTCTCCACCTAAACCAGTCATATAAGCCTCTTTCATCCACCATTCCTGAGTCTTTTGGAAGTAACTTGGATGTGCAACATAAAAATAAAAATAATGAGAATCCACTTATATCTCAAGGTCACCATGTCCCATCTAATCGACATGTGACTACGAAGAAAGGAAAGAAACAAAGGTGTTCAAAAGACCGCAAAGGTCCTCAAAAAGAAGAAGACAATCAAAAGCCAGAAAATAAAATAAAAAATGGATCTCGAAATCCATTCTATAGGCATTGTCATCAAAAGCACCTCAAAGTAAAGAAGGAAAAATTCAAAAGCTATGTGGATTCCAAAGAAAGGAAAAATCAAAGTTGTCATTCGAGCTTCCAAAATTCTCATGCTTCCCTCCATTCCATCGCCCTTGTCTCTCATACTTTACCCTCTTCACTCCATCTTGCCTTGTCCCAAAGTGCATATCAGTATCTCCTTATTACTAATGACATGATTAAGAGAAATCCAGAATGTACTCCTCCTAAGCATTTAGAGCGTGGGAAATCTGACAAAGAGTTAAGGTGTGTCCATGAGGATATTTGTGGGTTTCACTTAAGTGATCTTTCCTTGACTATGGATCTCTTGACGGTTGGACACTACTGGTTGGCTCTCATGTTACTGCTACAACATCTGGTTTTGATTTTGATGATTACTACTACAAGTGACTGTGTTTCCGGAGATCACTACTTAAGGAGAGCAACTCAAAGAGCCTATCAACGCTCTTCATTTGAAGAAGTTCTATAGCTGACATTCTCAGTATGCTCATGTACATACTTATTGGTCCTGAAAAAATCCTAAAAATTGATATATTGCAAAAAATCCTAAAAATTGCAAAATGTCCTAAAAAAATGATCATCTTAGTGAAAACCTGGCAAACAGGCGCTTTGATGTATCTATTATCTTGGTGAAAACCTGGTAAACAGGCGCCTTGATAATACAAAAAAAATAGAAAATTTCAAAAATACAAAAAAAATAGAAAATGTGAAAAATACAAAAAAATGAAAAAATACAAAAATACAAAAAAAATGAGATATTCAAAAAAATACAAAAAAAGAGAAAAAAGAGAAAAGTACAAAAAAATTGAAAAAGAGAAAAATGTGCCATTGATGAAAACCTGGTAAATAGGCGTCATGGTAGCAAAAATAGAATCTATGCCAAGATGGTGAAAACCTGGTAAACAGGCACCTCTTGTTTTCCTGAAGTAACATCTCATCTTAGCATCCCTTGGCTCTTAGTTTCCTGCTTTAGTTTCCTTCCTTTCCTGCTTTAGTTTGTTTTCCCGCTTTCCTGCTTTAGTTTGTTTCTTGCTTTGGTTTGCTAGCTCATGCGCTTGTCTTTGAGTTTTCCTTGACTCTTCATAGATTGGAACTAGTTCACACTTGGGGGCACCCACCTGGTCTAGGGGGCATTGTCCTATCACTTTCGGAAACTCTTTTGAGCATTGGTCGCCAGTGGTTCTCACTATGCCTGCCTGCGGATACCTAGCTTTCGTTCGATCTCTCTTCTTCAGGATTTCTCTCTTTTATCAATCACCAGTGATTCTCATTACATCTGCCTACTATCATTATCTCATTGAGACTTCAAACATTATCTTTCTGAATTGACTTCAATCCGCTTGAACACGAACTTGAACTGAAACTAAAACTAAATGTGTGTTCCTTTGAGACATGTTGAGCTTTGTTTTCTTTGAGTGCTTGTTTGTTTGCTTTGCTTTTTTTTTCTTTCTGTTTGTTGGTTTAGTTCCAATGATCCAAAGAATTCATTTAAGAGGGGTGTCTATCTGTAAGAGCCTCTATCTCGTATTGGATGGCCATGCGTACCTCGACTCCTTTTATATGGATGCTTTAGTGAGGTTGGTTCTTCTCCTTGTCTTTTGAGTAACTTCTTTCTGCTACTGATGAAATTGCTAACGCTCATCTTGCTAAGTGAACGTAGGGGTCACTGTGAGCACTCTTTGGCAAAAGAAAGATCTCCTGCGTGCTTGGTGTGTTTGTTTGCAAGAGACATTCAGGTCATTCTAGCATTTATGCTTTAATGCTTATGTTAACTTGCTAGATTAAAAGGAATAGGTGTTCAGGTCATTCTAGCTTCTTGTGCCTTAATGCTTACACCTCATTCTGACAAATTTAAGACTTATGTCATATTCATATTCTCATGTTGGGGAGAATTGTATGGCATCTTGTGATTGTCCCGTGCTTAAACGAGCTCAATGATGATAAATACGATGAGTCCAACAGCCGAGTTCGGAGGATTGCATTTGTTCATCCTAGGGCTGCATTTAGACTTGCATCTTTAATTCTAGGCTTGCATTTGGAGCGCTTTCTTGTTGCTCTCTTGATTTCTTTCTTCTAGATCTGCTCATCAAATGTTCTCATCTTTTGTCCCAGTCTCATCTTGGCTGCATCCTTTTTCGGGATCGAAATCAAAATCTGACATCTCTAATTGGCTCAAAATCGTGTTTTAAATATTGGACTCCTTCTGGATCGGATGCTTGTGCAGTCAGCCTTCTGGTGTCATCTTCTTGCCAGATCCTCATCTTTGCATCATGTTCTCAAATCTTTGCTTCTTTTCATCAAGTCAACCCTAGTCAAAATTTGGTCAAACTTGGTCAACAGGACCTCTGCTTTGCTCCGTTTCACTTCTATAGCTTCGTGAATCTAGTCTAATTGCTTTTGCTCTGCAATCTCTTGTTGTTTATCATCCTTCTGACATGTCATCTTTCAATTTCGCTCCCGAGGGGGCAGGATGATTACATCATTTGAATCTTGTCGAATTTATTCTTGAATCAGTCTGATTTGAATCATCAGTTCTCATCGCTAGGGGCATCTTGGTGCCTCGCATCTTGTTATCTTATCATCTATCTTTTAGGTATCTGAGCAATCTAACTCAGATCCTCAAGGGCCAAACTTCATTCTAGAGATGGTTCTTGAAATCTTTTGGGTATTGGGGCAATCTAACCCTAATTCCTGGGAGTCAAGCTTCGTTCTGGAGATGACTCTCGAAATCTCTTTTAGACTGTTATCTGGGCAATCTAACCTGGGTCTCGGAGGACTAAGCTTCATATTGGGGCAATCTAACCCTGATTCGGAGATAGTCCTAAATCTGCATCTTCATCAATTGGTATTGAGGCAATCTAACCCCGATTCTAGTTCTCTTTTAAGATCGTTGTCTTCGCAATCTAACTTAGACTTCGAAAAATTCATGCTTTGATCTGCTTTCATCTGTCACTTCAGACTATTCTTTGAATCAACGCGCTGTTCGCACATCAATTCAAAGAGGGGCAAATGTAATACCCCAAAATTGGCACCTATTTAATTTCATCAATTTTGGTGCATTATCTTGATTTTACATCACCAAAGTCCTAGTTCCCTAGGCAATTTTCTCTTTGACTTGATGTCAATTGCGAAGACCATAAATTGCAATAATCAAATGCTAAAATAATTCCTAAGTCCTAGACTTTATTTGGCTAAATAATCTCTATGATAAGTTAATTTAATTATGAAGTCCTAAGTACTTTTAATTAAATTAAACTCTACCCTCTTTAGCTAATTACCCATAAAAAGGAATTAATAATTACTTGATATTCGAATGGACACACTTTTTTGAATTGATAATTCTTGATATTCGAAAGGTCACTTGTGTGGCATTTTCCATTCTTTTTATTAAGTAATTCTTGCATTTTTGTCTCAATATGGGAATGAAGGGTCAAGAGTTTCGAATCAAGAAACTCTTCCTCCTCCTCTTGGCTCTTCTATTTATTTGGCCTCTTTTTCTCATTCAAGAGAGCAATTTTTGAGAGCATCCTTACTATAGCATTTTTTAGTCTCATATCTCATTATTTTCAAAACTTTTTTGTTGCATTATCTAGTTTAATTTCTCATATTAGTGTAATTGCATTTCACATTTAGATTAAATTTGCTTACTTGTTCTTAGTCTAATATCATCTTTATTTCAAAATCAACTAAAAATCTGCATTTCATATTTATTTCAAAGTTTTCTAGATTAATTGCATTCATTCTTAGCTTAGTTTCATCTTGCTCATCTTTATTTGCTTTCAAATCCTCCATTGTTGAATTGGTCTCCCGACTGTTGGCTCTCGTTCTGAGAGTATTCAAACACCCCATTCACATAGGAGGCAACAGGTCGCCTCACCATGGAATTTGGATTGAGTTCTTCATACTCTCTCCCAAATTTTATCAAGTGAATAATGACTATGTTGTGTTGTGCCTGATTTAGAGGTCACATTCAGTCACATACATATATTACATCTTTCTAATATATTTACAATAGATTTACTTCTTTGATCATAGTTCTTGATGCTTCCTATATTTTTTGATTCATCCTCTCAACTATGTCATTTTTTTGCAGTGTTCTAGCTGCAGACAAAAGTCTCATAATCTCATGATTCTCATAGAAAATGTTAAACTCATCTGAAGTAAATCCTCCTCCTTTGTCGGTTCCCAAACATTTGATTCTTCTATCTACCTCATTCTCAACCATAGCCTTAAATATCTTTAATTTCTTTAATGCTTCAAAATATTCTCTTAAGAAAGTAATCCAAGTCATTCTAGAATAATCATCAATTAAGAGCATAAAATACCTTTCTCCTTGTACACTTCTTATTTTGTTTGGTCTACATAGATCAATATGTACTGGCTCCAATTGTTTGTTAGTGAATTGTTCTTTTTCCTTGAAGGTTCTCCTTGTTTGTTTACCTATTTGACATTCTTTGTGAATGTTATTAGAAGGTTTGGTAAGCTTCATCAAATCTTTTACTGCTTGTTATGAATTGATCCTCATCATATTGTCAAAATTGATATGAAATATCCTCTAGTGCCAAAACCAACTCTCATTGATTTGAGACATCAAATAGTATCCGTTGGCAGTCTTCAACTAATATAGATTTCCTCTTATCTTTTTTCCAACAACAATCATAGTTTTGAATTTTTTCCTTTTCTCAAAACCATTTTCCTAAAACACAAGGTTATATATGCATTCTCACACATCTATCCAACACTTAAGAGATTATGATTCAAACCTTTCACATAGTAAACATTGTCAGTATTATGCTTCACATCAAAACTGATAGAACTAATTCTCTCTCTTCTACCTCCTTGATCTCCTCCAAATATAACAAATCCTCTATCATATTTTTTAAGTTTTACAAACTTACTTCTATTGATAGTCATATGATTTGAGCAACCATTATCAATAAGCCATTCATTTTTGTTTATTCTTACATATAAAGCAAAATTCATAGTATCCATACATTTTGTGTTTATCACCAGAGTACTAACATGATTAGTAGTATGAGTATCTTCCTTAATTTCTAAGAATAAGCATTGATCATCTTCTTGATAATCAGATTCAACATAAAAAATGATAGCATCTTCTAACATAGTAAGCTTTTTTTGTTGAAATTCTCTTTACTTTCCTTGTTCTTTGTTCCACAATTCTGTTAGGACATCTAGAAAGATAATTACTTATTTTTCTATAATGAAATGATTTAAAGGGTTTCTTACCTTTGTATTTTTTGGTGCCTTTCTTCATTTTCCTTACAAATGTTTCTTCTATCTCATCAAACTCATCTTCATCAGATTCCTCTTCTTTTGCAGGTTTGGTAGTATTGAAAGCCATTTTTGTTCTTCAGTTAGTGTTGGAAATCTAATATGGGAAAGTGAGATACTGAGAGGGAGGTGAATCAGATATCCACTACTAATTCCAATTTGACATAAATTCAACTTACTTATCATAAACATGAAATTCAATACCGAAATAGATCTAACAATCTAAATTCATCCATGAAATGAAATACATAACACAAATATTTTGGTTACCCAAAAACCCTTGAACGGTAAAAATGGGGTGGGGATGACACCCACAAATATTCACTACTGTAGTATTAAATTTTTCTTGTTAGGGCTACAAAATTTGATAGTAAACTGATGATCTACCCTATGAGGAGTCTTCCCTTTTAAGAGCTTACAAACTTATACAATCTACCTTGGTTAAAGGATTTAAAACTTACAACAAAGTAAGCACTTGATTAAGAGATTTACATAGGCCTATGAGGACCACTCTATTAAGAGATTTACCCTGATTCACCTACTAAAATGTATCAGTGCCTGATCCTTTAGTTTGCACTATGACGATAATAAAAAATATTCTCCTTCCAATACTTGTTTGATCTCCTCAATCAAATATAACTATGTTCTTCCCTTCATTGCTTTGCTTGATCACTCTAACCGATATCTTCCTATATCAAAATAATTCTCTGTTCTATGTATATGAGATCTCCTTCATTACATTCATACACATACACATACATCATTTTAGGGTTAAGATCTCATATTATATAGACAACAAATCAACCTCCTAGATCAAGATCAACGATCTAGATTCTCTACTTATTCTGATTAAGCATTGCATTAATATGATATGTTGCATGACTTACATAGGGATTAGTGATAAAAAATATAAGGTAGAATCAACTCCTTGATTCCCTCAACAAACATTAAATATTGTATAGATGTCAGCCAAAATAGTTTACCTAAGTGTTTGTTCCATTACGAACACATATGTCAAAATTGGCTTGCTCGGCATATGAAGTCTCTGACACTCGACATTTACTATTCTTGATATATTGCTACTCAACACTGACTCTTCTATTCAATGCAACATAAAATTCTTGGCGACTACTAAAGTACTCGGTGACCTCCGACTTTATTGACAATAACTACTACTCTATAATTGTACAAGTTTATCCATGACTCACCCTTTATAAGATGACTCGGGTGTAGTGATGACCGACCAACATTGCCTAGAAAATGACTAAGTGCTAGACACTAATGGATAAAAAAATTTAGGGATCACCAATATCCTCCTTTGACATTAGTGGAAAATTTTTTTTCCATGACTTTCACATTACAAAATAGTACTTAGTAGTCTGAGCACCCCCCCTAAGACTTTGACTCAGTCTTCAAAAGAATCTACATATATACATAAGACTCTTTGACATACAACTGAATATTTACATTACAAAATAGTATGTCATACCTTAATATACATTCCTCACTATATTTTTTCCATGTTTTACTCATGTCATTCTCATGTCCCCCTTTATGTTATTCCTATCACTATCATGGCATGTCATTTCCCCCTTGTTTTTGTCACTTGAAGTTGCTGGGGTGTAGGGGTGAGAAAATACTTATCCAAAAATGGTTTATGGAGATGCATTATCATACTTAATGCATTGTCCCATCCTGACCTGATAGAATCCAAAACCTGTATCTTTATTTCTAGCTGGGCAACTAGATCAACTAAATTCTTGGCAATAGAGAGATGAGGATCTCTCTGTACTAACTCCTTTGTCATTGCTAAATCTTTCTACATAACCTCTAGATGAGGTGTTAACATTGTCTATATAGAAATTATGTTATCTCTTATTTTCCCAACATTAGCCATCAACTTTGCTAATCTTCCTTGTGCATGAAGTAACCTTGTGAAATGAATAGAGTTGGAGCCTGGATCCATGCTCAGTGAATGACTAGTAGACTTCAAGTGTAGTTGCAGTTTATCAATCAATTCTTGATTGTCCTTAGTGAAATATTCTACATTACATGGCTTCTTATATAGAGAAAGAACATTCTGCACAACCTCTTCTAAATTGGTCACCAAGGCATAAAGTTCTACCTATTTTACTACTATCTTGGTTGAGACCTTTTCAAGTACCTTAGTCTCAAACTTTCTTTCAGATCATTGCATAAGTTTTTCATTTGCCTCAATGTCATCACTATTCACCTTCTTAACAATTTGAACTAGTTGTTCCAAAATAGGTGCAGTGTCATTCACATCATCCATTTCAAAAGATTCTATGAATATACCTTTGATTTCATGAAAAACTTGTTTTTGCTAATGTTTTCTCCTCAACTCTTCTTGCTTGATTTTCTTCTTCAAAAGATCTTGCAAAATTTTCTTCTTCTCATAAGTCAAGTTATCAATGTCCCACTTTGGAATCAATATAACTTCATCAAGTGTAACCTGTGTTCCAAGATATTTCTCCTTTTTCTTCTAACTTTTCTTCTTAGGTGTATTTCCACTTGGTATCTGTATTAGAGCTTTAATAGCCTCCTGTTCCTTAGGCTCTGGTTTTTCCTTAGTTATTTCTTCTTCAGTCTTCTTCTTTTCCTCCATATGAGGACCTGTTATTTCTAATGCAAAATTATCTGCTTGATCTTTTAGGATCTCCTCTCCTTTTTATTTCTTATCCTCCTCGGCAAGTGCATTCTCAATTGTAATTGTTGACATGTCTAGTTTCTCAGAACTTGCACTAAGTAAAACTTGTTGCTCAATTGTGACCATGTGTGATCTTGAAGGTGCATTGTCTATAGTTGAAGTACCTTCAATCCATGTATAATCATGTACCTATATAAGAATGGAATTGGCACTCAGTAGAGGGTGACCAGAAGTTTCCTCGACAAGAAGTTGACTCTTTATCTATTCCTCGTTCAATACATTGGTGATAACTGGTGTATCCTTAGGAATATCCTCTATTGTGATCAAATCCTATGATCCACTTATCTCTACCTATTGTCTTTCCTTTTCCTCAATATTATGAGGTTCAACAATGTCTTCCTTATTATCTAGCTCCACTTGGCTGGATGAACCTTCACCCAGTTGTGGAATCTTCTCAATTAACAGTCCAAAAATAATCTTCCATAGCCTTGTTCTTTGCTAAACAACATCTTCAACCTTGTGTTGCAAAATGGAATAGGCTCAGAGCTTGGGTGAAAACCTATTTATGTATTGCTCCATATATGTTGATAGATCAGGCATAATTTGAGCTAGTGTACTCTCCCTTATCTATTTTTTTGTCAGTGTGGCATATTGCCATTTCTTATCAATTCTATTATACAGTTCTTCAGGGATGAGATTCCCAATCTATAGAGGTGTCATCTTGAAAGTGCACAAAATCTCTAGCATTGCCTCTTCAACTCTTTCTTTGTCATCATTATTTATCTTTTCAAATTTTATTTGTTTTAAGTCTGCTAATACAACAGTTCTTTTGATATTGTGGCATATTTCATCCACATTCAATTGATGTCTATGTGAAGACATTTTCAATTTTGTGTTGTCATCGGTATTTGTCTCTTCATCATCATCATCCTTCTCCAAGACTAACTTCCATCTTGGTTTCTTCTTGGGATGACTTGGCACAACCTTGGTTTGAACTGGTTTTCTTTTTCCTGATGTTGATGTCTTTCTTTGGGGCTCGACAACTATGATAGTAGAAGCTACCCTGGTTCTTGGTTTAAGTGCTACAGGAGGAGTGGGCTTTTGTTTCTGTAATTGTCTTTTGCTAGGCTCGATATATGATGAATTATTTCCCTTCTTTGGAATTTTAGTGTCCTCCTCATCACTTCCTTCAGATTCACTAGATTTATCTTCTCCTAGACCTTGTGTTAGTTCAAGAGGTACATTTTCCTCTTCACCTTCTCCTAGCATATTCTCTAGGTTCTTAACTATTTTCTTCCTTTTCCTCTCCAAAGTTGCAGACTTTAACCCCATAGTTATCTTAGAATTAGCCTCTTCATAAGTCCTAAAAGGTTTTTCCTTCCTATCAATCTCCTCATCTAGTAAAGTGGTTATCATTGCTATTGTCTCATCTACATTAACCTCATAGGGTAATGGCCTAATCCATGCTATTCTCGGTATAACAACCTGAGCATAAGTATAGTTAGTATCTAGTAGGAAGCATATGTCATTGTAGTGCTTCACTACTAGGGATACATGGATTCTAATCCCCTTTCTCATTTTATTTTTGAATTATCAAAAGTAACTATCCATAACACTCTCAAAATTCTCTCCTAACTGATCAACAAACTCATTTATCTGTTGGGTGACTGGTCAGTCCTTACTCCATACAACAACTCTGATTGTAGGAAAACTATTCTGAACATAGAAGAATAAACAAGTGAGAAGAGAACCAAACTTACACATTGAATTCTTGGCCTTTCTGATTGAAGTAAGTTTCTTGGCAAGCTGGGTCAACCTGCAACTTGACAAGATCATAAGTGTGATCTTTCTTCACCATCTTCCATGCTTGATCAACTACAATACAAGGAACACTATCTAACCTACTAGACTAATAAAATTTGTGAGAAATCACTCTCACTGCAAAATCTATTTATGGATATGTGATTGTGGAAATTGTCATTCCTCTCTTATTCCACACTTCCCGAGTGTTAGTTTGAATCATTTCTTTACTCTGGCATCTCATTGTTTTCTTCCCTATTAGACTAGGATAACTAGTGACTCAGTGTATCATATCCTTGGTGATCTTAATTGGTCCACTCTCCAACCATATCTTCATATCATGAACTCTTCTTAACATGATCTTGATCCATTCAACCTTACAATTTCATGGGAAATCTAGGGCACACACTAACCCTTTCTCGATAATTTGTTGATGTTCATCCTTCAACACTTTGTTGACACATAACTTGTTGTATGCCTCCCTTATCTCATAATCTTCGATTTCCTCAATTTTACAATATAGCATGAGCACACATTATTAATAATTAATACCTTAGGTGGGATCAATGACAGGGCACCCATGAGATCTCCCTTCACCACACTTTCTAGAATGACTTAAAATTTATGTGGTTTTCATGCATCATTCCTCACAAGTTGAACATTCAAAAATTCATTTCCTTTCTTCTTAGCTACTACAGACAAAGTAGATGCCATATCTCTAAAACTACGGTTCAAATTACAAGTTCAAGTTACTCGGTAATACCTTGATTCAACAGTCCTTCAATCGCTTTGAAAATTCTTAAATCACTGGATGAAATGAAAAAGAATGGTAATAATTTTCTTTATAGACTCCAAACAGTCAGATTAGGGCTTCATTAAATGATTTGTACATTGAGTAGGTGAATACAGCTGTCTTGGCCTTCTTATGTCAACCTGATTAACATGTACTTGGTCAATACTACCATTTAGTTTCTGCTCGGTAGATATCACATCTCGGCTATCACAGGAGCTCGACACATACTTAGTGACTCGGTCACTATGAACTTAAATATTGATGCTCGACATCAAATGTGCAATATAAATTCTTACTCAAATCTATCGTAATGCATCTTAATTTATGCAGATATGTGTTAGGAATGAATGATGAATATATCCTATGGGGGAGTATTCATAGTCATTCTGTAGCAGTTGTTGTTGCATTCATGACTGTGATTGTCATTGATGTCAACATAGTGATCTACTGAAGTTTCGAAGAGAAGTAGATAGTGTTTGTATTAGCGCACGTGAGATATTGAAGATCAAGCTATGCAGATTTGAGGACTTAATTTATGATGTTTCATATGATCGTGGTTAAGAGTGCATACAAAAATTCATTTATTCATGATAGTTATGTGTAATTTAGTGGAAGCAGTATTCAGGCAGTGTTCTTGAATAATAGTTTGTGGAAATCAAATGATATCTCCTAATCGGGATAGAATCTAAGCATGCGAAGTTGTACAAATGATGAAGACATGATGATTGTGATGTGGACATGATAGAAAGGTCAGAGGTCACATGAGTGAAGAGTTATGTTAATTGGAAGCTGACAGTTTTATGTAATTAGAGAATTTTGTGTAACGTGTGGAAGATTTTATTTTGTAATTTGTATGCCGACTCATTTGTAATTATTTGAGTGTGGTATAAAGGAAGGATTAATTTCTTTGTTGTAATGGGTAATTTTAATATAAGATTGTGTGAAAGTGAATTGTGGAATTGTGCAATGCTTGTTGGAAGAGGATATGCGAAGTATAGAGATTTGGTATTGAGATATGATGAAGTAGTTGGTGTGGCTTGGCATAGTTAGAGGAGAAGTGATAATTTGTTGAGATCAGTAATATTTTGGTATTATTCTATTGAGTAATATAGAGATCAGTTGGACAGTTTGTTCAATGATCTTACCCTTGAAGCTGTTTGGACAGTGGGTCCTTTTGTCTTCCATAACTCCTAACAGGGTTAGAATCTTTTAGCAGGGATTTGAAGTCTCCTAACAGGGATTAATATGTACTGAATGTATTTCATAAGACTCCTAACAAAGTCCATCCTTTCACAAGGAACTTTCATATTAGTGCATCTTTTGTGGGCATCATTCCCAATGGGGTTTACTCTTTGATCAAGAGGTTCCCTAGTCAACATATCTTGTGTTATTGTGTCATTGTGTATGTATATCTTTCTATGGTTTTTAATCACATTTCTTACATGGTTAAAATCTATTAAAGGTGATAAAAGTTGTATTTACTTGATAACTGATTCACCCCCCCTCTCAATTATCTTGGTGGCCTTTACTTTCTAACAATTGGTATCAGAGCAATAGGTCCTTCAAAGAAAATTTTAACAACTTGAGGAGATCCATGGTGAGTCATTTCAGCAACGAAAACCCTAAGTTTGATGGAGTGAACTTTGACAGTTGGAAAGAAAAGATGAAGACACATTTACTTTGTTTAGGACCAGGATATTGGTTAATCACAAAGAACAAGAAGACTATCATTGATGAAGAAAAAATTGAAGAATGTACTAATGAGGAGAGAGATCTATTCATGTGTAACATACTTGCCAAATAAGCACTTTTGTCAGCCCTTCTAGAAAATGAGTACAGTAAGTAAAATATCTAAAAATATCTCATGAAATTTGGTTAGCTTTACAATCTACTTTTGAAGGTGATGATCATGCAAAGAAAGTTAGATTACATAATTGGATATGTGCATTTGAAGATATAAAAATCATGGAAGATGAACTTGTTAGAAGCTATATTGGTAGAATGTCAGAAATTGTTGCAGGTATAAAATCTTGTGAAGGAATCAAGATAAAGAATGAAGTGATATGGAAAATTCTAAGGACATCGAATCCTATATTTAAGAAAACAATGCCGATGATTGAGAAAGTTATACCTTGTATTGAGAATTTAACTAGAGAAACTCTTTTTGGAAGATTAGAAGCAACAAAGATGAACTTGAGACAATCAGGATATCTACATAGAATGGAGACAACATTCACCGCACTGAGTATTTGACCTACTTTGTCAAGAAGCATGAGTGTGAGTGGAGATTATGCTAGTAGTAGTAGATCCAGGAATGAAGAAGATAGAAAGATTGAAGAAGGAATTGCCTTTCTTGTGAAAAGAGAACCAGATGGTAAGAATTTTTTTAAATGTTGGACTTGTCAAGAATATGGTCATTTTGCATCTAAATGTCCTAAGAGAGTAAAGAAGTATAGAAAGAACTTTAAACCTAGAAGATCTAAAGAATTTTATTATGCTAATGATGAAGAATTTGAAGCTAGTATGGAACAATCTCTGAGTGAAAGTGATAATGAGAATGATGATATAGGATTTGTATCAATAAAAGAAGAAAATCTTGAAACAAAAGTTAAGGAAGAAAAAGCTTTAGTTTCTCAAGTAGAAAAGAAATTTGATTGGATTATAGGTAGTGGTTGTTCACATCATATGATTGGAGACATGAAGAAATTCATAAATTTTAACAATTATGATGGAGGAATTGTTAGAGTTGGAAACAATGCACCTTGTTTGATAAAAGGTATAGGATCTATTACTCTTGATGGAAAGACTAATACAGATGATGTTTACTTTGTGGATGTATTGAAACATAATATTTTGAGTGTTGGATAGCTAGTTGATAAGGGATATCAAGTTTGGTTTATTGAGAAAACTTGTGTAATCAAAGACAAGGATGGTAATTTGATTGGTACTGGATCAAGAACCAGAGGTAATGTATTTTAGTTGAATCCTACTGAGATGACATGCTTGATTACTAAGATTGATGACAGTGACACCCAACATGAACCTATCAAGAAATCATCCTATTGAGTAGATTATTGGAAGCATAGACAGAGGAGTTTTGACATGAAATAAGGTACAAGAACAATTGTGTTTAATTTCTCAAATTGATCCTAAATCTACTAGTGAATCCCGTGAAGATGAACATTGGATTAAAGATATGAAGGAAGAACTAGATCAAATTGAAAAGAACAAGACTTGGGAATTGGTCCCTAGACCTAAAGATAAGAATGTTATAGGAACTAAATGGGTATTCAGGAACAAGATGAATGAACAAGGAGAAGTTGTAAGGAATAAAGAAAGATTGGTATGTAAAGGATACTCACAACAAGAAGGAATTGACTATGAAGAAACTTTTTCACCTATAGCAAGAATTGAAGCAGTAAGAATGTTTTTGGATTATGCATCCTATAAGAAATGTAAAGTGTATCAGATGGATGTGAAGTCAACATTTTTGAATGGAGAGTTAGAAGAAGAAGTTTACATTGAGTAGCTTGAAGGTTTTCCCTTGACTCATGAAGGAGATATGGTATGTAAACTGAAGAAAGCTTTATATGGACTTAAACAAGCACATAGAACTTGGTATGCAAGATTGGATAAGTATTTGATAAAATTAGGATTTACTAAAGTCATAGTAGACAACAACTTGTACACAAAAGAAATTGAAAATCATTTGTTGGTTGTAGTTATTTTTGTTGATGATATTATCTTTGGAGGAGAAGATGAAGCTAGTGACAAATTTTTAGGTGAAATGAAGACTGAATTTGAAATGAGTATGATTGGTGAGATGAAATATTTTTTAGGATTGCAGATAACAAAAAATAGTGATGGTATCTTCTTATGTCAAACAAAGTACTTGAATGACTTATTGAAGAGATTTGGAATGGAGAACTGTAAGCCAGTTGGAACACCTATGGTAACATGACACAAGTTATCTAGCATAGATGAGACTCCTACAGTTGAACAAAAGAAGTACAAATCTATGATTGGAGGATTGCAATATTTAACTCATACAAGACCAGACACATCACATGTGGTTGGAATTGTTGCAAGATTTCAAGATGATCCCAAAGAATCACATTATGTAGCAGTAAAAAGGATATTGAGGTACTTAAGAGGCACAATTGAATATGGATTGTGGTATGAGAAATCTAATGAATTTACCCTATGTGCATATACAGATGCAAATTGGGGAGGTTGTATTGATGAGAAAAAGAGTACAAGTGGTGGAGCATTTTTCCTTGGAGGAAGATTGGTTTCTTGGCTAAGCAAGAAGTAGAATTGTATTTCATAGAGCACAACAGAAGCAGAGTATGTGGCAGTGGCAAACAACTGTAATCAGATAATTTTGATGAAATAAATGTTGAAGGATATTTTAATAAAATTTGATGAGCCTGTTGTTATACTGTGTGATAACACCAGTACAATTAGTATGTCTAGGAACCTTGTACTACATTCTAAGACAAAGCATATAGAAATAAAATATCAAGTAGTGAGAGAGAAATTTGTAGAGAAAGAAGTCAGATTGGAGTATATAAGGACAAAAGAGTAGATTGGAGATATATTTACAAAATATTTTCCTAAGGATACATTTGAGTATCAGAGAGGTATGCTTGGGGTTATGCCCCAACCTACTTTTGAGAAGTGATGCAGATTGTTGCATCAGTCTAGTGGTATATGAGCCTTATCTTTCTTCTTGATTGGTTGTTGGTACTTTCTCTATGGGGGAGTATTTCTTTCTGAGCTGATTCATGAGGACTCTAGTGAATGTATTTTCTAAAATTTTTCTTTTGACATTGAAGTTGTTGTTGACATAGTGATGTAGCATTTGTCATTGATGTCAATGGCGGAGAAGGATACATGAAAAACCATCTAGTTAAAGAGAACTTGAGGAAGAAGGTTACAAGAAATATAAAATAAAAAACTAAAAAGATTTGAAGCATGAACAGGAAAATGAAGCAAGATTTGATTGATGAAGAGGACCTGGAAATCATTTCAGAGCAGCAGTGTTGCAGTGTTGGTATTCATGGAACTTGGATGTTTTTTCATCTATGTTTCCATCAATGCCAATGGGGGAGATTGTTAGGAATGAATGCTAAATATATCCTATGGGGGACTATTTGTAGTCATTCTGTAGCAGTTGTTGCTGCATTCATGACTGTGATTGTCATTGATGTCAACATAGTGATCTACTAAAGTTTAGTAGAGAAGCAGACAATGTTTATATTAGCGCACGTGGGATATTCAAGATCAAGCTATGTGGACTTGAGGAATTAATTTATGATATTTCATATGATCATGGTTAAGAACGCATACAAAAATTCATTCATTTATGATAGTTATGTGTAATTCAGTGGAAGCAGTATTCAGGCAGTGTTCCTGAATAATGGTTTGTGGAAATCAGATGATATCTCCTAATCGGGATAGAATCTGAGCATGCAACATTGTAAAAATGATGAAGACATGATTATTGTGATGTGGACGTGACATCAAGGTTAGAGGTTGCATGAGTGAAGAGTTATCTTAATTAAAAGCCAACAGTTTTATGTAATTATGGAATTTTGTGTAATGTGTGGAAGATTTTATTTTGTAACTTGTATGTTGACTCATTTATAATTATTTGAGTGTGGTATAAAGGAAGGATTAATTTCCTTATTGTAATGGGTAATTGTAATATAATATTGTGTGAAAGTGAATTGTGGAATTGTGCAATACTTGTTGGAAGAGGATATGCGAAGTATAGAGATCTGGTATTGAGATCTGATGAAGCAATTGGTGTGGTTTGGCATAGTCAGAGGAGAAGTGATAAGTTGTTGAGATCGATAATCTTTTGGTATTATTCTATTGAGTAATATAGAGATCATTTGGATAGTGTGTTCAGTGATCTTTCCCTTGAAGCTGTTTGGATAGTGGGTCCTTCTGTCTTCCATAACTCCTAATAGGGTTAGAATATTTTAGCAGGGATTCAAAGTCTCCTAATAGGGATTAATATGTACTAAATGTATTTCATTAGACCCCTAACATAGTCCATCCTTTCACAAGGAAATTTCATATAAGTGCATCTTTTGTGGGCATCATTCCCACTGGGGTTTACTCTTTGATCAAGAGGTTCCCTAGTCAACATATCTTGTGTTATTGTGTCATTGTGTATGTATATCTTTCTATGGTTGTTAATCACATTGCTTACATGGTTAAAATTTTTTAAAGGTGATAACAGTTGTGTTTATCTGATAACTAATTCACCCCCTCCCCCTTCTTAGTTATCTTGGTGGACTTTACTTTCTAACAATATGGACTTTAATCATTTCAGGAGTTGATGTAGAATATGAAACTAGAAAATTTAGTTCCTCACATACCTTCTTTTCTTAGTTTGAATTAGTGTGATCACCTGATCCATTGGATTAGGTGACCTTAGATTCACTGGCTCCATTACTACTTGCTTCATCTTTCTTTTTCCATGTCTTATTCATTTGGTTCCTTATTTGTTCAATAGTTTCTTCATTTCAGAATTGCTCATTGCTCAGTGCATGTGCTCTGCAGTCTCTTTTTATGTGACCAATCTTGTGGCATTTGTAATGGACCAAACTTCCACTCATCCAACTCTTGGATTTACCTCTAAAATGTTTCTTCACACAATTTTCTCCAATATGACCATATTATCCACAATAATGACAACTATACCATGTATTGTAGTCCCAATTGAATGTGTTACCTTTCCTAGGTGATTTTTTCTACTTATTGGATGTCCATTTAGCTTTGGATCTACATTCTTGTGCTCTATGACCATATTTATAATAATTAAAGAAATGTCCTTAAAATATAGGTGTAGTAGGTGTATTACTAACCTTTGACCTGCATTCATGTGCCTGATGTCCATGTTTCTTACAATTAAAACAATTTCTATTGAAATTTGATTTAGGATTGGACTTACCACTTTTGCTTTTGTAGATATTTTTTGTGTGTCCTAGCTTTCCACAATGATTGCATGTAGGTTTGTTCCTCTTTGACTCAACATTCCTCTATTCTCCATTCTTTGATGATTTTTCTTCTTCAGTGGATGATAGGTGCTCATTGTGTCCAAGTCCAGAAGTATCACTGGATCTTCTTAGTGACCTCAATAGTTCTTCAAAGTATTTCACAATTTTATTTGGCTTGTTCATCCTTTCATTGAGTTCCTTTTTAGACCTCAATTTATTCTTCAGTTGACTATTCTCTGATCTCAGATTTGTGATTTCCATATCTTTCCTTCTTAACTCTTGATTGGCAAATAACAATTGATTTACCATGTCCAATTGATTTTTTTTCAGCCTTTTCATGTCACATGTCCTTTCATTAAGTCTTATAGACATTTTTATTTTGTCTTCTTCGGCCATTGTCTTGTCTTCTTCAACTTTCTTTTTCTATTCAATTACTTCACATAATCTTACTGATTGAATTTCTTGTTCTCTCTTTAGATTTTTGATATCTTCATTTAGTATGTTGTTTCTTTCTAACAAATTTGTTATAAATTTATTACTTTCAGTAGAATTACCATTGTCAAATAGACCTTTAGTATCCTCTTCTTGATATTATGTTTCATTTAGTTGGATTGCCAACTCTTTCCTTCTGCTTAAGGATTTCTTTAATTGTCCTCTAGCTAGTTCAAGCTAGTGAAGTGCAAGCTAAATGTCAATCTTCTGATTCTCTATGATTTTTTCCAACTTATAAACCTCCATCTCCAATATCTTAACTCACAAGTGATTATACTTCTTTAAGAGACTTAGCTCTGATACCAATGGTTGGAAATCTAATATGGGAAAGTGAGATACTGAGAGGGGGAGTGAATCAAATATCCACTACTACTTCCAATTTGACATAAATTCAACTTACTTATCATAAACATGAAATTCAATACTGAAATTGATCTAAAAATCTAACTTCATCCATGAAATGAAATACATAACACAAATATTTTGGTTACCTAGAAACCCTTGAAAGGTAAAATTGGGGTGGGGATGACACCCACAAATCTTCACTACTACAGTGTTAAAGTATGCCTATTAGGGCTACAAAATTTGATCATAAACTGATGATCTACCCTGTGAGGGGTCTGCCCTATTAAGAGCTTACAGACTTATACAATCTACCTTGGTTAAAGGATTTAAAACTTACAACAAATTAAGCATTTGGTTAAGAGATTTACATAGGCCTGTGAGGACCACTTTGTTAAGATATTTACTTGATTTACTTGCTAAAATGTATCAATACCAGATCCTTTAGCTTTCACTATGATGTTGATAATAGATCTTCTCCTTCCAATACTTGTTTGATCTCCTTAATCAAATATAGCTTTGTTCTACCCTTCACTTCTTTGTTCGGTCACTCTGACTGATCTCTGCCTATATCAAAATACTTCTCTGTTCTATGTATAAGAGATCTTCTTCATTATATTGATACACATACACATACATCATTTTAGGGTTAAGATCTCATCTTATATAGACAAAAAATCAACCTCCTAGATCAAGATCAACGATCTAGATTCTCTACTTATGCTACTTAAGAATTCTATTAATCTCATAGTTTGCATGACTTACATAGGGATTAGTGATGATAAATACAAGTTGAAATCAACTCGTTGATTCCCTAAAAAATTATTAAATATTGTATAAATGTCGACCAAAATGGTTTACCTAAGTGTTTGTGCTATTACAAACACATATGTCAAAACTGGCTTGTTCAGCATATGAAGTCTTTGAAACTCGACATTTACTATTCTTCATATACTGGTGCTCGACACTGACTCTTCTATACAACTCGGCATAAAATACTCGATGACTATTGAAGTACTTAGTGACCTCTAACTTTCTTGGTAGTAACTACTACTCAATAACTATACAAGTTTATCCATGACTTAGCCTTTACAAGATGGCTCGGTCACAATGATGACCGACCAACATTGCCTAGAAAATAACTAAGTGTTAGAAACTAATGGACAAAAAAACTTAGGGATCAATAGTTAGTGTACACTAGGGAAAGTGCCTTCATATAATTAAGGTTAGTCAAATAAATGAGAATAGTAACTAAATACAACCACGAAGCAATAGAGCAACTATTTAGAAAAATAATGACTAATTGAGCATCCTATGGCTCTCTAACTAAGAATGTTAATGAATAGCTCTCAGCAAGCTTCCATTAATGACAGTCCTAGAATGAGAATGATAAAGATAAAAATTCTATAGCTAACAATTCGATCAAAGTAAATGCTAAAATGCTTCTCAAATGCCTTTCTAAGCTCAAATTGCAACAGGTTCAATGCAATTCTTAGATGTGTGGATGATCATTATGAAGGAATTAGGCCTTCCTTTTATAGATTTTCCAATGGTAGGGGGTGTAGTTGTGTTTGATCATGATTAAGGTTGAGTTGAGTCCTTGGTTCCACCCTTTGAAGACAAAGCAAAGTTTGTGTCCTCAAAGCTTGGGACAAGTAGACAAGATGGATGGTCAAGATTCCTTTTCACTTTGAGTGAATGAGATTGAATTTGGCTTGATCCATGTGAATGCCTTTCCTTTACTCTCATTGGTTGATTGATTTTCCTTTCTTTGTGGTTGTTGAGAGTAAATAGGATTTATTAATTGATTTAAATGAATTTGTTCAGCCATGTACCCCTTGAATGGGTTGAATTTGATTTAATCTAAGACTATACAATTAATTGAATTAATTATATTTTGATTTGATTTCACTTGATTAAAGTGCTCTCAATTTTGATTTTGATTGAATTAAGACTTTATTTTTGTTTTGATTGGCTAATTATGCATTGTGATTCAATTGCTTCAACTATTTCCTTGATTTTCCTTGATTTGACTCAATTTGCTTTGAATTAGTCTTTGTCTATTTTCAGGTGATTACAAATGTCCCTCTTTGAGTTGACGTGTGAAGCATGTTGATTCAAAGAATACTATGATTTTTATTGATAATAGGTCTTGATTCATTGATGGTTAATCTCTGATGTCATTTGATGTCTTTCAATGGTCAATCTCAATTTTTGATATGAGGTTGATGCAGATATGATTGATATGAAACTATCTTGCTATGGTTCTCTGATGATCATTTTGATATGATGGTCATTCTGATGATGAATCTTGATATGATGTTTGATTTGATATGATACCTGTTGTGATGATTGATTTCGATGTGATGCCCCATTCATTTGATGATGAAATTTTTTTTGATAAAAGCTTTCTATTTGATTTGATGATCGGTCCCTCGATTGTCGATGATGATGCTATTGATGTAGATCTGATTATTCGATGGTATGCCCCCTTGGAAATGAAATAAAATTCATACTTGATTTGATCAATAATTGATTCAGGATTTGATGTTGTTCATTTGATTTTAATAAAGTTCTAGATCTTTGATGAATTATTATTTGTATTTCCGATTTCAATGTTGAACTCATTTAATTTTAAATGCCCCGGTGTCAATTATTATGATGCTCACATCATTTGATTAAGTCAAAATGGGGTAAAAATGTACTTGCATAGGTTAAATTTATCTCCTTTTAGGTCAAAAACCTATATAAAGGGGTCAAAATCCCTTTTCACTATTCACTTACCACTTACTTTTGACTTTTACCCTCATTTGTCTTTTTCATTTGCCATGATGTCTGTCCCTATCCATGAGCATCGATTCGAGAAATACTGGCGATATCATCGACTGCTTGGCTCAGGATCTCTAGTGAGTACTTGTACCTTTCCATGTTTTTTTCGTTTATAGATTTTTTCAATTTTTTTTCAATTTTTCCCAATAAACAACCCCTTTTTTTATTTTTTTCCATAAATGGGTGCTTTTGCCACTTTTAAGGGCACTTTTGCCTCTAAATGTGCACTTTCGCACTTTTAAACGGTGCTTCCATGAATCGCTATGGCACTTTCAGTCACCTAAATTAAGCCCTTCCGTGCTTTTACCATTTACTTGCGTGCTTTTGCCTAGGTTTAGCACTTCCGCAACTTTAACCTGGGCTTTTGCTATTTTTTCATGCTTTTACAACATTTAAGAGCACTTTTAAGGTGCATTTGGGTGCTTTTGAATTTTTTACCGCTTTTGCAATATAGATGTGTGCTTTTACTCCTTTAGGCAGTGCTTTTGATGTTTGTCACTTTTACTCCATAAAACAATTCTTTTACTCTACAAAATTTCAATTTTTTAAATTTTTGACCAAGTTGTAATTGTGTCGACGTCGTTAATCGATTGTTAGGTTTATGTTCCGAATTTTTGAGATTTTGTAACAAGTTGTAGGGTGTCAGTTAGGTTTCAGTTATAGTTAGGATATCCATCGTCTGTCTTGATTCAAATGATGGGTGAAGATAAAATTTCTATTCTATCTGTGTAGAAACATGAAATCTGATTGCGGTTTTGATAAGTTTTTAATGAATTTTTGATTGACTTAGAATAATCCCAATAATTTTTGATTTCCTTTCTGATGTGTTTAAACTTGCTTTTTGTAGTTAGATCTTGGTTCTCTACATATCCAAAGATCTTATCTGTTGTTGTGGGACATGATTCCTGCTTTGAGTGCTGCTGAGCATCGACATATTGCCCGGTGTGGTCTATCGTTCTTGTTATATCTTCCTTGATTCCATGTGAATCGGGGTCTTATCACTGCTATGGCTGAGCGTTGGCACTCAGACCATAACACATTCCATCTTCCTATGGGTGAGATGATTGTCACCCCTGAGGATGTGTATCATCTTCTCTAGTTGCCTACCCGAGGAGAGCTTGTATTTTATGACACTGTGTATGATGGTTCAACCTGTCACTGAGTATTTGGTGATGCTTCTATTGGTGATGAGCATATTCAATGGGCTCAGTTCATCTCATTCCCTATGTTACCTGCTATTCTTGGTACTCTTATTGGTGGTTTCCTACTTCCAGTTTGGCGTGGACATGGATTTGCTATTGGTTGGGGTCCAATTTTGGAGGATTTGTTGGTAGATCCTCATCATTTCAATTGGGGTTCCCGTTTACTAGCATAGTTATATCATGAGCTACACACTGTCATGTATAGAAGTTCCACTACTTTGACTGCCAGAGCCATTTTATTACAACTGTGGATTTGGGAGCACCTTTCGGTGACATGTCTTGTGACTGCTTGAGATCATCTGGTTGGTTGGCCATTTGGATGGATGTATAGTGGCATTATCAGGTAGACCCACATGGGTAAGCTTGATTAGTGGCACCGTCTGATAGCTGACATGGATATTTCCATTTGGAGGCCCTATCTTGGATGCGAGACTTGGCCAGAGGATGATAGTGAGCTTTCATATATGTTTTGTCCTCATTGGATGATTGGTCAATCTACCTTTGTGATTAAGAGATTCTACTTCCACCGTGTGTTCCGTCAGTATGGGCACATTCATGACATGCCTCAGGGTGTAGCGATGTACACTCGTGTTCAGGTCAAGAGATCTTTATGGGGCCCTTGTGTTGATTATGGCATAGCTGTTCAAGAGATTCAAGATCTAGGGTATCATCCCTAGAACCCTAGGTCATAGGTGATGGATGTTGGTATTACAGATGAGTATGGTGCCTGGTTACATAGGTATCCTTTTCCCAGATCTACTGATCCTGCTGAGAGGATTCCTAGCATTGAGGAGTTATCTGATGGAGATGATGGAGTTGATGAGGATGGGGGTGATGATGATGATGATGGAGATGATGATGGAGGTGGTGGTCATCATGGTAGGATCAGGGGTCGATGTGGATGACGAGCTCATCACAGAGCGAAAGAAAGTCGTATACATATACTAGTGTTAGCTATTGCTCCTATTCCTCCTAGAGCTGGAGATCAGGGTGGAGATGGATGAGTGGATAGAATTTTACATTAGGTGGCTAGAGTTTCTATACAGAGGCCTCATGTTAGGTGAGAGAGATTTGCTAATGTAGAGATTGCACAGGTGTTTCTTGATCAGGCATAGGGTCCTCTTGCTCAGTAGGTCATTCCTCCTTTGGTTCCTCCTGTTATTCCTTCTGTTGTACCTACTATTTAGGCACATGATACTGCTTCGATGCCTTCATCTTCATCACATCCTTCTTCTTCTTGGTTTTTTCCCTTGTTGGGTGATCCATCTTCCTCTGCTCCTTCTTCTTATAATCCACTTCCACAATCTGCTATAGCTCAAGGTTTTTCCCCTGCCTCAGCATCAAATGTTGCTTCTTTATAGACTCAAATATCTTCTATTCAGCAGTAGGTTTCACAGATGAGTTCTATGATGCAGTCATTTATGGCAGCTATGAGTTAGCATTGGTTACAGGCTAGTTCAAGCTGTCCACCAGATAGTGCACCTGGTCCTCAGAATGCTGATGATGGTGATGATTCTCCTGCTCGAGTGGTCTTATATGAGCTTTCCTTTCCTTGTTATTATCGAGACATTGGATCCATGTTGTATCATTTTTGATTGGTTGATGTTCATTTTATGTTGATACTTTGATATCTGATTGGACATTGATTTCTAGATATTGCTTTCTTGATGATCATGTTATAGACTTTGATTTCCTGCCCATTTATGATGATGGTACCATAGACTCTGATACTTTGATTGATTTGACTATATATGATGTCATCATGTGTTGGATTTATTTCTAGATGTTTCATATGATATGCAGCTATATGATTCTATATGATTTTGATTTATTTTTGCAGAATGGAATTTTCTCATGTATGCATATGTCCTAATGATGGTGAAATGGTTATCTTATATATGACATAGAATAGATGAATGCAATATATAATGGTTTATTTACTTTATGTTATTGATGGATATTTAGATGGATAATGAGTCTATTGCTTTTGATATGTAGATGTGATGCAATAATGGTCTTTTAATGATATATGTATGAATGGTACTATTATGAATGAGATGTTTGTAATGCATGATTTTAATGGATGCAATGATTTTTTTTTTAATGCAATGTTTATGGATGCAGTTTAATGTTGCTAATGACCTTTCAAATGTATGAACTTTGTAATGATAATGACGAACCTAATAATGTATGAGCCTAATAATTCAAATGTTGGACACACTTCAATTAATGCAAGACTTAAATGATAATGATTTAATCAATGTAATTAACCTAATGCAATTTTAAGACTTAATGATAATGATTTAATCAATGCAATTGACCTAATGCAATTTTAAGAGTTAATGATAATGATTTAATCAATGCAAATGACCTAATGCAATGCATTTTGTTTTTGATTTCCAACACACTCAATCCTATATAATTTGATTTTTGATGATTTTTTGATTGTTTGATTTGTCTACACCCCCTTTTTGATTTAATTTCCCCTCTTGTAAATTAAGCTAAGTAAGGAAAAATAAAATATACAATGCACTTAATCTAAAATGAATGCAGCTAACTATCATTATTCAAAATTTGGAGCTTATAATCATCATTGAGCACTTTTGGAATGCTATTTTAGTACAACCATCACTAGTTCAACTATGATGATATGAATACTTTTCACCTCTTTGTTTTCTTTCCCATCGGTCTCTTCGGTATGACTATCACTGATTGAAGCCAATCATGAGAGTGTGAATATCAATTTTGTCAGATTCTATGTTGCAAGTGGATTTTGGTATTATGATATTGAAGATCATAATAGCTAAGGTATCCGTTTGCATAAACAAGCAGAAATCTTAGTTTTATCGTATATATAAGTCCTCGATGATTCTTTGATGATCATGTCCTTAGACACATAATACATGATTTAAAACTTTGATTTTAAGACAATCATTTAGAAATCAAGAAAATATCATCCTTTCATCATAGCTTGTCTAGTCTAAAACTTTCACCAACTTGCTAGAAAGAAACGATTTCATCAATTGAGTCAACACTTAGAAAATGTTTTGCCATGTTTTTCAAATCCATAGTTCAAGTGTAGTTCCATCCATTTCAAATTTTTAAATCCTGATAAAGATAAGGTCAATGAAGTTCTTGGATCAATTTTTTTATTTTAGGCTTAAGTTGGATTGGGATGTAGATTTGATTAAGTGTTCCTCTTTCGAGTGTGATGAATTGATTCTTTGATTGAATAAAACTTGTTTTGATGAATCCTTTCTCCTTTGGAGTAGATTGCCCCTAGTTTTATATTGATTTCATTTATGGGTCTTAGGACAATTTTTCAATTAGATGACCAAAATCTTGAGGTATTCACAGATGCAATTGTGGGGTTTTATTATGTAATATGTACACATGCTGGCGAATGCAATATTTACAAGGTGACCTTCTAGGTATGCAACTGACTTGGACTTTAAATGGTGCCTGTTTACCAGGTTTTCATCGATTGAATGGATCTAGCTCTTTTTTCTATTTTCAAAGATTTTATCTTTTTTTGCTACCAAGGTGCCTATTTGCTAGGTTTTCACCAAGGCACTTTTTCTTTTTCTGATTTTTTTTGTATTTTTCTCTTTTTAAATTATTTTCTTTTTTTTCAGAATCATCTATGAATGTTTTTGCTGTTAGAAATAGGAAATACTGAGAGGGGGCAGTGAATCAGTATTTCACAAACTTTTACTTTTGCCCACTTATGGATATAACAAATTACTTTAGTGCATACACAGATTATCAAGCTGATTAACAAACATAGTAGTAAATAGAAAGAACTCATAACACATGATATGTTCTTGAGGAAACCCTGGCCAAGGGAAAACCCTGGTGGGGATGGTACCCACAAAGATCACTAATCAAAAGTATCCTGTTAGGGATATTGGACCCTGTTAAGAATCAATTCAAAATGTATAGTAGATCTATCTTGGTTAAAGGACTTTAGGCCTTGTTAGAAGCCTTAACCCTGTTAGGAGTTAGATTACAAAACCTGATCACTAGCTGAGCTCACTGCCCAAACAGGTAATACAAAATGTTTCTGACTATAGTATGGTACTGCTTACAACTTCACATCAATAGCCTTTGCTGCTATCATAATATACAACTATCACAAGTTATACTTTTCTTTCTTTTCACACATCACATCATTATCATTACATTTTAGGTATGCCTAATATATGAGTTATTAGAGCTAATAACTTTATATGGTCAGCTTCCAAAATCTTTATCCAAGAGTAAAAATCTAGGATTTCATCCCTTCATAATGTTAAGTCATTATTTTGACAAGCAAAAATAATCCCTTAACTCTTTCGCTAATACTATCTCCAAAATTGTTCTGTCTGCAAAAACTGTCTTCGGTAAACTTTGAATAACTTCATCTGTACTACTCCAAAATTTATGTGCACTAAGATGAGGTATCCTCATACTCTATAGAAGCTTCAGTTAACTATGCAAACAAAAATATTACTCCAGTGGACGTTGCCAACTAAATCTTCATCAGGTGCTCTGTCAGGATCACTGTATCCATACTTAGACAATTTCTTCCTTCAACTTGCCATACTTGCATTCTAGATTCTGCACTCTTAGTAAAGGTCATATGTTTCCATAATGACAACATCTATGCATCCACATTAGCCAAATTGCCAACAATCTCCCCCTTTGTCATTGGTGGCAACATATGGGAAAATTGGCTAAGTGTGCAAACAAAACTTCAAAGCATTTACACAAAATTGTGGCCAAATGTTATACAACACATATACAATATTGTACTCCATAGAATAGCTCCCCCTACAAGTATCCTTCCTCAACATATTATCTATTTTCTGCTATCTCTCCCCCTTTGACAACAATGACAAAGATAGGGTGTACAAAAATTTCAATAAAAAACTTGATACCTTGTTATCACCTATTGCAAAGCCGGTAGGCTTGCAACACAGTCACCAAACTCTGACTTCCATCATTCTAAATCTTTCTCCCATATCTTCCTAATGGATTTAGCAACATTGAGTAGAGTACTCAATCCGTATACTGCTGTCTGACAAGCTTGCAGGGAATTAAAGCTAAACTTCTAAAAAGATGTCTTTGCTGAAAGACACTGCTCAATTTGGTCTTCAACAATTGAGGTATTGATTGAGATATGCTCTCTCAAGATGTTAATCTTGATCATCTTTCTGTACTTCTCCTTTGCTAACATTTTGATTTCATCATTTAACTTCCTTATGTTCTTCTCCATAGAACTTATCTTTACATTTGGGCTTGTCAAGGTGTTTTTTTCAGCTGTAATTGCATCTATCTTCTCTCTGATCTTCTTATCTTCTTCAGCTATTAGGATTTTTGATTTTGTGCATTGTATATACAAACTCTTTCCAGTCTCAAAATGTTTCCTCAAATAATTTATGCATACATCCAAATTACCAATATCATTTTGAATATTTACACTTAAATTTTGTTGCATTTCTGCTTCAAAGGCTTCCTAAACTTTTATTCTAGCAATATCCTTTAAGTTAGAAAATTCAGAGTCAAAAGAGTTTATTACCATTTTAGCTTTCTCAAGTGGATCCGATTCAAATACCTTAGTGCTGATCACACTCTCAAGTTTCTCTATCAAAACTCTAACTTTGCCTTCAAGGTCCTTCACCTTCTTATTCTTTCCAATAAATTTATTAAGAGATGTGATGAACTCAAGCTGATCATCATCTTCAACTTCTTTTCCAAGGTCTTCAAAAATTGAACCAATTTGTCTCTTCTTATTGTCAGGTGCACTAGGGGTAGTGACCTCTGTCAAAATTTGTTTACCTTTAACTGTCTGCTATGCTAGAACTGATTCTGATACAGTTGGTGCTTCCATTGCCTTTGTATCCTTTTCTGATTCTATAATATTCTCTTGCTCTTCTAAAGCCAAATTGTCAACAATGTTTCCTAGATCATGAAATACTACATCATCTGACTCTAGTGTCACTTTGGTTCCTTCAATGTCCATTGATTCTTTGCCAATATTGATATGTGAAGAAGATGGGACTTCTTCAATACCAACTTCCTCTGCATGCGGTTCCTCTGATTGCTTTTGCTGAGGATATGATTCAACATGCTTTCCTACAACTATATCTGCAAGAACTTGCATTACTACTTGCTCAGTCTCTTTCTGTACTTCCTCCTTTTTGCCTCCCATTATAAGAATTGTTCTTCTCTTAGTTCTCAATAAAGTTCCAAGAGGCTTCAAGATTCTCTTCAAATGATCTTCATCCTCAACTTCATAGAACTATCTGATTACATGTTCTCTTATCTTTATGTCCTCTTCTTGTGCTCTCAGTTTTCTATTCACAAGTCTGTTATACAAATCTTCTGGGATCTTACCATGAATAGTGCTAAGTTTCCTATTTGTCAAAATCATATGTGTAATCATTGCATTTTCAAAATTCAATCTGTCAAATGATCCATATAGATCATAGAATTTATTTATCTTAGTGAAGTCTCCATGCTACAATATATATTCATTAAATCTTTCAATTCTTGGTTTCCAAGTTTTCTTCTTGATTGAAACTTCATCATCATCTTTAATTACTGCTACTTTTCTAGGTACAGGTGGTACAATCACTTTCTGTCTCTTGGCAGGTCCTGTTGCACTCACTTTTACTCTTTTGCTAGAAATAGTAGAAAAATATTTTTCTCCTTCATCTTTTTCAGGTACTTCAACTTTTACCTTTATTGCAATAGGATCAACAAGGTCTGCACTAGATGCCACAAGTGGAACTACAAGATTTTCACTTTGCTTCAAGGCTTCTGCAGTCTTCTTATCTATGTCAAACTCATGACTTGACATACCTGATTCTTTTAGTATTTTCTTCATAGTAGATTCAACTCTCCTACTAGATTGCTTCTTTTCTTTCAAGCTTATTGCAGAGTTGAAATTATCTTCATAGGTTCCAAACCTATTTGCATGACCATCCAACTCACACTTTAACAGTCTATTCACATATCCTACTATTTTTGCTTCAGATATTTCATAGCCAAGAGGGTCTATGAATTCCATTCTAGGCTCAACTACTTCAATGTAGGTGAAATCAATGTCTACCATAAAACAAATGTCATCTTTATGCTTTTCAACTAAGGATTGAGGAATCCTTGATCTGTTCTTAACAATATTATGAAAACTCTTCAATACAAGCTTCACACTATCATTGACTTTATCAATTAGGTGCTTCATGCAGACTGAGTTAGTTCTTTCCATTGTGTTCACATTGTCACTCCAGTCAACTGTGTAAGGAAATCTTTGCAAAATATGGAAAAACATATAGGTTATCAGAGATGAAAACCTAAACTGTGTGTACTTAGCTTTCTTAATCTTTTATAAATTCTCAAATAACTAAATTTTTAGAATTTCACATAGGTCTACTTGTTTCTTCTCAATACACATAAGATAAGCTACATGAACCATTCCTACAGCCATGTCATCTTCCCTTGAACTACCACAGAATTTAGTTGTTAGGATCTTGCAAAGGTACCTAACATCATCTTGCTTAATCTTACTTATTGCAATTCCTCTACCATTATAAGTAGATCCAGTGTTGTCTAAGACAATCTTTCTCATGTTCTTTTCATTTAGTGGAATCTCTCCAACTTTTGATAATCCAGTAACATCATGAATTAGGTCAGCAATTATATCAATAACTCTATCCTCCATCCAGAATTTCCCATTCTGGATTCTACTTAAAATGATCTTGGTACATTCCTCATCATTAAATTCATACTTCATGAAATAATTGATAATTTCATTGTTCTCTAGGTGCTCATAAGCTGGTTTAACTAACATGTCTTGGTTATACAATTTCCTGTAATCATCACTAAAATCTGCATCTCCCAAAGTTTCAAACTTGCAACCTAAATATCCTTTAACATTCTGAATGTGTAATACTCTGTTTGGTACGGATGATAGTGCTAGTCTGTCATCAATTTCAGCTGGTTCTACTAGTTCTTTCTTAATCTTAGGTCTATTCTTATCCTTAACATTATGAACCATAGAAATATCCATCTTATCAACTGATTAAAGATTAAAAAATACCTCAACTTTGCAAATCTAGGGTTTTGGTATAATTGGCGCTGCAAACTACTTCCAAACTTCTTCAAATCATCCTCAACTCACTTTTTCTTCTTCCAAATCTCTTTTCAATCACTTTGTAATCATGATAAATTTGATTTTGACCTTATAAAACTTCACATTAACTTGATCTGACATCGCATTCATTCATTTTGCCGCTAAAACCTCAAAAAGCTGATTCTGCAAACCTGCAACCATAAAACTTTTTGTGACCTCGCAAAACACAATATTTTCTTTTGTGCACTTAACCATAGCATTAGTACAATATAAAAAACCTATATCTAACTACGCAAAACTTAACTCATTCAAATTCCTAATCTACACTAATCCTAAGTCCTAAACTACAAAAACTTACATAATTTAAGTACTTAAAGAAGGGTCAGGTAAAGATTCATCCTTACCATTAGTTACATTACCTTCCTGACTACTTTCAATGCTGAATATACCTCCTTGATTTGTGCCTTTATCAAATTTTACTTCATATTTATTGCTACAACAGCCTTTCTCTTTGTTTCCTGCATTTTCATTCCTTCTTGCATTGTTCCTAGGGTTAGGGTTATGATGATAACCTCCATTGTTCATTCTGCAAACTCTTGCTGAGTGTCCAAACTTGTTTCATATCTAACAAATGATTCCATTGTTTCCAAATCTCTGTCCTTGCTGGTTAATCCATGGCCTGCAATTTCTAGCAATATGTCCTACTTTGTTGCATCTAAAACATACTACCACTTTTCTTTTATTCATTTCTTCAATAGATCTCTTATCTGCATTGTTAGTATTCCCAATGATTCTATTATCATAATTATTCAAAATTACTTTAGGTCTTCTACATTCGTTAGTTCTATGTCCAAAACCATGACAATTATAACAATGTCCATTAAGAGGTTTAAATTTCTTACCTGTGCAATCTCTCTTCATGTGCCCAATAGTATTACAAGAAAAACATCTACCTTTGAATTCTCTTTGCATACCTTTAGATGATTCTTCCTATTTTGATTCTTCTTGCTTTGATTCTTCTTTCTCTCTAGGTGGTTCTTCTTTAGGTGGATCTTCCAATGTGTTCTCATCTAGCTTCATTTCCTCCATACTTTCAGATGTCTTCAGATCTGGCTTCTTACTTTCATGATATGTTCTAAACATACTAAATCCAAATCTAGTCCTATCAGAGAATGGTTCTCCAAAAGAAATTTGTTTTTCAGTCCTATCACTATTTGAATATAGCCTTTCAAGTTGTTGTTTAGATTGAGTTAATTCACCTTTCACAATTTTATTATACTTCTCAAGTTCCACATATTGAACTTTTACTTTTTCAGATTCAGATGTTTCCTTTTCAAGTCTTGATCTCAGATCTTCATTCTCAATTTTCAATTTTTCATTATCAGATCTCAAATTTCCATCTTTCATACTAAGCTTCAGATTTACTATCTTTAGCTCATTCTTAAGGATCTCATTTTCTTTTTCTAATTCATCACAATCTTTAGAAAGAATATCAAATTTCTTTTCAGATTTTAGATCTTTAATCTTACCTTTTAATTTGTCAATAACATTCTTTGCATCTTCATACTTTCTTCTTAAGGAGTTTCTTTCATCAGTAAGCATATCAATCTGTTCAAGAGCTTCTTCAAGATTCTTCTGAAGTTGATCCATATCCATAGAGATCTTACTCAAGCTGCTAAGCTTTCCTTGAATGTTCCTTCTCCGAGTAACTATGCTCTGATACCAATTGTTGGAAATAGGAAATATTGAGAGGGGGGAGGTGAATCAATATTTCACAAACTTTTACTTTTGCCCACTTATGGATATAACAGATTACTTTAGTGCATACACAGATTATCAAGTTTATTAAAAAACATAGTAGTAAATAGAAATAACTCATAACACATGATATGTTCTCGAGGAAACCCTGGCCAAGGGAAAACCCTGGTGGGGATGGTACCCACAAAGATCACTAATCAAAAGTATCCTGTTAGGGATATTGGAACCTGTTAAGAGTCAATTTACAATGTATAGTAGATCTGTCCTGGTTAAAGGACTTTAGGCCTTGTTAGAAGCCTTAACCCTGTTAGGAGTTAGATTAAAAAACCTGATCACCAGCTGAGCTCACTGCCCAAATAGGTAATACAAAATGTTTCTGACTATAGTATGGTACTACTTACAACTTCGCATCAATAGCCTTTTCTGCTATGACAATATACAACTATCGCAAGTTATCCTTTTCTTTCTTTTCACACATCACATCATTATCATTACATTTCAAGTATGCCTAATATATGAGTTATTAGAGATAATAAATTTATATGGTCGACTTCCAAAATATTTATCCAAGAGTAAACATCTAGGATGTCATCCCTTCATAATGTTAAGTCATTATTTTGACAAGCAATAATCCCTTAACTCTTTCGCTAATACTGTCTCCAAAATTGTTCTGTCTGCAAAAACTATCTTCGGTAAACTTTGAATAACTTCATCTGTATTGCTCCAAACTTTATGCACACTGAGATGAGGTATCCTCATACTTTGTAGAAGCTTTAGTTAATTGTACAAACAAAAATATTACTCCAGTGGACGTCGCCAACTAAATCTTCATCAGGTGCTTTGTTAGGATCACTGTATCCATACTTAGACAATTTCTTCCTTCAACTTGCCATACTTGCATTCCAGATTCTGCGCTCTCAGTAGAGATCATATGTTTCCATAATGACAACATCTATGCATCCACATTAGCCAAATTGCCAACATTTGCTTTCTTCATGCTCAATTTTTCACTATTTTTTATCATTTCTGCTTTTCAAATGTTTTGGTCTTTTTCAGGATCTCTTTTCACTATGTACAATAAATATGGTGCTACTCCATCTGATACTCTTTATCCTCTTTTATCTTCCTCATGTGTAGAAATTCTTGAGATGTATGTTGTTGATTGGCTCTTGTAGTTCTTCACCATCACAATATGCTAGCTTGTATGTGTCAGTCCCAAAATCTTCAACAATGAGAAATGGTCCTAACCAATTTGCTTCCCACTTTCCTTTCTTCTCCCTTTTTGCTTGGTTCTTAGGATTTTCCCTCAAAACTAAATCCCCTATTTGAAATGTCCTTAGCTTGATGTGTTTATTGTAAGATCTTGACATCCTATTTTGGTAAACCTTTAAGTGATCAAATGCTTGCTTTTGTTTTTCATCTAAAAGTTCTACCTCTTGTAGCCTTGCAACCCTATAGTCTTCTTCATTGATCAACCCATGCATAGATATTCTCAAAGATGGAAGTTCAACCTCTAAAGGAAAAACTACTTCTGTGCCAAAGACTAATGAGAAAGGTGTAGCCCCTGTTGGCATTCTAATGCTCATTCTATAAGCCCACAAGGTTGGGTTTATCTTGATGTGCCAATCCCTTCCTAAATTATCCACTGTTCTCTTCAAAATTTTCAAGATATTTTTGTTTGTTGCTTCGGCTTGTCCATTACCTTGAGGGTAATAGATTGAAGAGGAATGATGAATCATGTGAAACTTAGTGCATAATTCTGTTAAGTCTTTGTCTTGAAATGCCTTGCATTATCCATTATGATGGCATGAGGTATGCCATATCTACAAATTATATGATTAAGGATAAACAAAGAAATTTGTTTTCCTGTTGCAGTTGATATGGGTACAACTTCCACCCACTTAGTAAAATATTCAGTTGCTGTGATGATAAATTTATGACCATTAGAAGATGGTGGATAAATCATCCCCATTAGGTCTAGACCCCACTAATAAAATGGCCATGGTGTTGTCATAGGATGAAGTTCTTGTGCAGGTGCATGTATCAAATTCCCATGGAATTGAAATTTCTTACAGGTTTTTGCAAAGTCACATGAATCTTTTTCCATGGTAGGCCAAAAATATCCCGTCCTTAAAAGTTTCTTGGCTAGGGATAATCCATTTGAGTGTGATCCACAAATTCCTTCATGGATTTCTCACAAGGAGAAATTTGATTCTTCCTCTTCTAAAAACCTAAGAAGCATTCCGTCAAGACTTTTTCAATACAATGTTTTGGAAACTATAGTATATTTGGTGGCTTGTCGAATGAAGCTTTTCTTTTGGTTTTTGGTTTGGTTTAAGGGAAGGATTTGATCCTTTAAGTAAGTATAAATTGGGCCATACTAGGGTGATTCATTTGTAGTTAGCAAAAAAATGGTGTGAGGGTGGGTTGGGTCATACGTGGGTTGAATTACTTCTTCTATCAAGAACTCGTATCTATCATTCTAATCAGGTGTCTGCAAAAGTGATGCCAAAGTTGCTATAGCATCCACTGCTTTGTTCTTTTCTCTTGATACTTTCTCAAATGTAATGAGTATGAAATATTTCTTGAGATTGTCCACCATGGTTTTGTAGGGTACCAATTTGTCATCCTTTGTTTGATATTCTTCATTAACTTGATTTATGACCAATTGTGAATCTCCATAAACTTTTAATTTTGTCACTTTCCACTCTAATGCCGATTTCATTCCAATAACCAATGCTTCATACTCTGCTATATTGTTTGTGCATTGAAATAACAATTTTTAGGATTTTGGGATAGTAGAGCCTTGAGGAGTGATGAGAAGTATGCCCGATCCTGATCCATGGTGAGTGTAAGAACCATCAAAATAAAGTTTCCATGTTTTTGCCTCAACATTTATAATCTCTGAATTTGGGAATTCAATTTGTATGGGATGATCATCATGAAGTAGTGCTTCTATTAATTGGTCTGCAATTACTTGCCCTTTGATTGATTTTCTATCAACATATTCTATGTCAAATTCACTTAGTATCATCACCCACTTTGCTAGTCTTCCATTCAATGCTGTTTTGCTTAGTAGATACTTCAAAGGCTCAATTTTGGCAATGAGCCTTATCTTGTGGGCTAGCATATAATGGCATAATTTTTGTGAAGCAAAGACTACAGCCAAGCATGCCCTTTCCATAAATGTATAGTTTAGCTCATATTTGACTAAGTTTCTACTAATGTAGTAAATTGCCTTCTCTTTTCTTGTTTCATCCTCTTGTGCTAAAGTGCCCCCAATGAATTCTCCGTCGCTGAAATGTATAAGATCAAGGGCTTGCCTTTGATAGGTGGCATCAAGATTGGTGGGTTCATAAGATATTTCTTTAATAGATTAAAGCCTTCTTCACACTTGTCATCCCATTTGAATATTGTATCTTTGTGCAAGAGTTGATTGAAATTGTGGCATTTTTCTGCTAATTGGGAGATAAATCTCCTGATGGATTGGATCCTTCCTTGTAAAGATCACATCTGACTAATGTTCTTGGGTGCTTCCATTTCCATTATAGCCTTCACTTTAGTGGGATCAACCTCTATCCCTTTGGCAAATACAATATAAACCTAGAGTTTGCCGGATTGAACTCCGAATGCACATTTCTTTGGGTTGAGTCTCACTTTGAATTCTTCTAGCCTTTCAAAAAATTTCACCAAGATTGGTAGGTGTTCTTTCCTTGATTGAGATTTGGCTAATATGTAATCCACATAATCCTCCATGAATTTATGCATCATATCATGAAATATTGTGGTCATTGCTCTTTGATAGGTCACTCCTGCATTCTTTAACCCAAATGGCATAACATTCTAGCAAAATATACGCCAAGCACATGTAAAAGTAGTCTTATCTTGGTCTTTTGGTGCTATCTTGATCTGATTATACCCACTAAATCCATCCATGAGTGAGAACATAGAGTGCCCCACCATTAAATCTATAATGACATCAATACTTGGAAGTGGAAAATTATCCTTAGGACATGCCAAGTTTAAGTCTCTAAAGTCCGTGCAGATTCTGATGGATTTGTCTGCTTTTGATACTGGCACTATATTTGAGATCCATTGTGCATAATCAATGGCCCTTATAAATCTCACCTTCAATAGTTTTTCTAACTCCACTTTGACAAGTAGGGCTATATGAGGATGCATTTTCCTTAGTTTTTGCTTAATGGGTTTTGCTCCTTCCTTGATATTGAGATGATACATTATTAGATTTGGGTCTAAACCTGGCATATCATCATAAGACCATGCAAAGTTAACTTGTCTTTCTTTAAAGAACTTGATGAATTCTATTCTTTCTTTGCTAGATAGAGATGTTGCTAAGTGGATGAACTTTGGCTCTGTTTCTGATCCAATGTTTACTTTTTCTATTGGCTCAATTAAGATCGGAGATCTTTCTTCATAGTGTTCTGGTAGAACATCCAAAATCCCTTCCATAGGTGCCTTGGTTGGGTTTTCACCTTTGGAAACATCCTTTATTTCTTTTTTTTTTTCTTGATCTAATGTTGCCACAAAGTGGTTTTCAACGCTTGATTCTTTTCCTTTTCCTTTTCCTTTTCCTTTTCTATTTTTTTTTTTTTCATTTTTTTTCAGATTAGAAGTTTGGATGCTCCCTTTGATCATTTCTTCCTAATATTCTCTGATAGAAGAAGGTTCAACCATGTTGAGGTATTGGGACACCATGTTATCATTCAAGAAAATTGGCAAGGTAGTTGGTTCAATGGCATTCCATTCAATTAGGTCTAGATGAATGAGAGTTAATGGGTCAACACTTGGCTTTGTCTCAATTGGGTTTAAGGTATAGATCTCATTATTGGAGGGTTCATACATTGTATCTTGAAAATCTTAGACATGTGCTTCCTCTAAGTGTTCTAAAGAAGAAGGATCAAAATCCCCCTCACTAGAGTCCTCTCAGGTTTCTGTGGGATAGAACTCATGTGGATTAAACCTAGTGTTTGATTCTTCCATAGTAGGTCTCCATGAAGGAATGTATGGTTTTCCTACCCACTGATTGATTTCTATCTCTATACTTGGTACATCATTTAGAATCACTTGGATAGAACTAGATGCTTGATTTAAAGTCTATTCTATCATGGGTCCTTTATTTTTGGTAGAAGCATAGGTATGAATAACATCAATACCCTTGTCTTGGCATGACTCATTTGATAGGGTCTCCCATTCCCATTCATTAGAATCCTCATCACTATGAGACTCTAATTGTAATATTTGGCTATAAAGTTGGGGATGATGTTTTTGAGTGTATCCTTCTTCAAGATACCCTATTCCTACTTTCTCCTTAGAATCTTGCCATATACTTTCTAAGGGTTCAATGATCCCTTCATTCTTTGTGCCTAAAGGTCCTTGACCTTTGTATCCCATCTTTTGCATGATTGCAAACCCTTTCCCATATTGATGTGTGGGAATGGTTATGTTTTGGATATGTTTGACATGGGCACTTGATTCTTCATCCTTGGATAACTAGTTTAGGATCTCATTGTCTTCTTCATCCATGGTTGATAATGTACTTGCCCTCACAAAGTTATCATTATATCTATGAGGCAGATTTGAGGGTTTCCCAAAGGACTTGGGTGATAGAGTTAGATCCATCATAGATAAGGAGTATTCGCCTACTCCCTTTTGCTTAATATTACATTGTTTATAAAATTTTTTCATCATTTGGTCCATCTTTTGGTAATGGGCCTCTTTGGTGAATACTTGAGTAGCTTGCATATGATCTTCTTTTATCTCTTCAATAATGTTATCCTCGTTAACCCTCTCTTTTCCCTTAGTTGAAGTAGTTGGGTTAATGAGTTTTGATTTGTCTTCAATAATAACTTCTTCTTCCATCTTTTCTTTTCCCTTCAACCAAGAAGTGTTCTTAGAATTTTGACCTTGCTCCATTTGCTTAGGTATAGACCCTTTAGTATTATGTGGGACTAGGGAGTGATTGATAGGTTTGACATTATTACAATATTGGAATGGATTGAGATCTCCACTTACCATTATCTCTTGACCTAGATATGGGAACTTTAAGCATTGATGATAAGTTGACAACATGGCTTGCATTTCGTGGATCCATGGCCTTCCTAACAAAATATTGTAAGTCAATTTTACGTCTAACACTTGGCATATGGTCTCTTTTTGCATGGGACCAACTCTTATGGGTAAGACTATGACTCCTTTTGATTCTCTTTCTTCATCATCGTAGGCTTTTATGGTTATTTTCTTCTTTGGGTCAATAGTCTCCTCAGAAAATCCTAGGGCTTTTACCAAGCTAAGGGTACAAATATTTAGGCCAACACCTCCATCTATAAGGACTCTTTTCACCCTATGCTTTTGGATCAACACTTCTGTGTGTAAGGGAATATTTTGGGGATGATTAAGAGATATGTCATCTTGTTCAGAAAATGATAGGCAATGAGGTGCGATTAGGTGCCCTACCATATTTTGGAATTTGTCTACCTCAAAATTTAGAGGCACATTTGTTTCTAACAAGGCTTTTTCTAAGATATCCTTATGAATGGGTGATAGTTTGAGCAGCTTAAGAATAGAAATTTGAGTGGGATTTCTTTGCAATTGATCTACCAAGTTGTATTGCTTTGATGATGATGTTGAAGCTTGGTTTGATATCACCACTTTTGGAGCATTAGTAGGTAGGACAATTTTTTATGCTTGCCCCCTAGTGACAACATTTGATGATACTTCCCTTGACTTATCTTTTACTATGATAACATTTATGGTTTGATCCTCTTGTAGGGTGTTTATCATGTTATCATATGTGTGAGCAAAGTTTACTTTCTCTTTCTTATGATTTTTATTCGATGACTCACCCTTTTCATGATTCAAAAAGGGATTCTTGTAGGCCGTGTGATCCTCATTGTTTTGAGGCCCTTCAATTTTGATGGTGTTATTATCAATTAGATCTTGCACTAAGTGCTTCAATCTCAAGCACTCATTGGTTGGATGACCTCTTTTTTGATGGTATTCACAATGATGAGATGCATTCCACCAATGAGGTTTGACTTCGGGTTCATAAATTGATATGTCGGGTAACATGATAACTTGATTGGCCAACAAGGTTCTTAGTACATTCTCCAAAGGTTCACCCAAGTAGGTGAATTTCATTTTATTATGGTTGGAGTTTGATTTTGATTTATCCCAAATCTTATTGTTGGAAGTGTTGGGATTGTTAATGGAATTATTGGAATTAAATGGAGCTTTACTTGATTGATTGAAATTATTTGAAGAATTAGCTCCATATGGTAGTATAAAAGGGGTAGACTTAAGTTTTGTGCCTCCAAAACTCCATCATTTACAAGGTTTTTATTGTTATTTTTTGTCCATGATTTAGATTTATCATTGTTATTGTTGGACCCTTCATTATTGAAATACTTAGGCACATAATTATTTTTGTTGCTGTTATTGTTGTTGTTGTTGTTGTTGTTGTTGTATTTGTTATCCTTAAATAATTTAACTTCGCCTCTTTTGACCAAGACATCTTCAATCTTTATCCCATTTTCAATGAGTTTCTCAAATGTTGGGGGACATTGAAGTTGTAATCTATAATTCATTTCCGAGGTCAGATTGTTGGTGAAGATTTCCATCTTCTCTTTCTCTAGGATACTTCATGGATACCTTGCAAAAATGGTCCTCCACGTTTGTAGGAATCCTAAGAAGGACTCCCCATCTTTCTGTTTGGTATCGCATAACTTGAGCATAGTAATTTCATGCTCAATGTTGTAAGAGTAATGGGTTATGAACTTGGAGGCTAACTCCTCAAAGGACTTTATTCCGGGGGTTAGTTTTGAAAACCACTCCATTGCAGGACCTCCTAAGCTTCTAGGAAAGAGTCTCATTAGATAAGTATCATTGTTCATGAACTCTATGCTTAGGGCACAAAATTCCCTTAAATGGTCCTATAGGTCTATTTTACCCATGTATTTATCATATTTAGGAAAGATGGTATTGAAAGGAAAAGCTACCATTGCTAAACTTTTGTCGAAAGGAAAAGGACACAAATCTTCTATAGAGAAGGCCTTAGGTTCGGCTGCCTTCTTCATGGTATCAATTTTCTCTTGGAAGGCCTTAATCTACCTAGTCATAATGTTCATAGGATCATCTTGGTGTTGGTCTTTCTTAAGTTGGTCAATATCAAAGTCATAGGGAAGCTTTACCCCCTTTTGGGCTAGGTTTAGGAAGAAGTTCTCCCTATCTTTGTCTATTAATTTCTCCATAACCTTTAATAAATCATTGTATTGGGCAGCTTTCTCAACCCTTTCCTCAAGTGTCTCCTTAGGATTATAGTTGGCATTGTTGATATTGTGATATACTGAATTCATATCACCCATCTCTTCAAGTCTTGGTTCAAACAAGTTCGTGAAAATTTCTTCTTCATTAGGATCTTTGAACACACTTTGGTACTCCATTTCTTGCCTCAGGTTTTCAAAGATAGTGCTATCTCTTGGTAATAATCCCCTATATGTTTGTGACCATGTGGAAACCGACATCCAACAAGGGTTTATTTTGGAATGATCCTTGATTTGAAAATTGTTGATTTTTATTGAGGAGATTAAAAATATAAGATGATCTTCAATGGATATCTCTCACTTGTTTATGTATTGCAAACACAACAATCACACATTCACTTGTTTCTTTTTACCCACTTAAACACAAAATGTTTGATTTGAAGAATGTTATCACGGGTTTTTCACAAGAATGCACTTCAAGCACCTACCTAGCACAAGATTTGGTTCGTAAACATGGCTCTACAAGGTAGTCTTGCTATTTTATCAAGGATTTAGTATATATTCCATTCAAATAGACTTTAATCTCTCATCCTCCAAGTATGTTAGGAGGCTTCCCACACGCACCGAAGTATGATTTTGCACAATTTGTGAGGACTACTAGAGGAAGGTTGAAAAATTAAAATCCATTTGTCATGCACCCCATTAGGGATACATGTGTTTCATTTTAGAGTGGGTTGGATTCCCGCGGTGAAAGTGAGCATATCCCACTTTGGGCTTTCCCTCTCACTAGCCTCGTTAAGGAAAACTTGGGAGGCGAGCCCACTATTGCTCTAGCATGTAAATGGAAAACAAGAAATGAACTTAGGCCGACAAGTTTGGGAATTTGTTTCACTCAAAGAGTGAAGAGCATGTCCCTATTGTCTTTCTTTGTTCGACACACTTAGACACACGTTTGTTCTTTCCAAATCTGTTGACAAGGAGATTCTTAAAATTGAAGTGTGTAATTCATTTCCTATTTTATCTCAATCTTATGTGAAAAGAATGCCACAATTTAATCAAGTGCAAGCTTGAATAGAGAAATACCTTTTTCTTTTGTAGCTAGCCTAAGCTAGGGGCATTTTTGAAAGGTTTTTGACATTTTTTTTCAACTCACCTTCCTCCTCCAAATGTGCTTGTCCTCCAACAAGTTAGTCAACACCAACAATCACAATGAGGGGAAATCAAAGAAAAATAAATGAAGCCACTAAAAATGTATTGAACTTTTAAGCACCTTAATTGCAAAGTTTTAAGGAAAAATTGAACTTAAGGACTAAAAATCCAATTTAAAGATACAAATCTTGATTTATATGCTTCAATAACAGCAAGATATTTTTGATATACCTGATTATCTTCTTCTTGTGTTGTTTCGAGAACAACTTTGATATGAGCTATATTCTCCTTCTTGATCTTTTTGGCTAAAGCTTTGCCTTGCTGATTGAATTTCATCTCTGGCTTTCTCACCTTTTTATGCCCTGTCATCCTATAGATTAAAAGTCATTTTGCCACAGTCAGATTAATTAATTCCTAAAATTCTGCAAAAGTGCACCAAAATTAATTAAAAGTGCTATTTTATTGCTCAAAAGCATAGCTAATCTGATTAAAAGCACTATTTTACTCTGTCAGTAAACTGCAAAAGCGCACAAATAATTCTTAAAAGTGCTACTAGATTAGGAAAAGGTGGTAAAATTGATGCAAAAGGGCTAAGAAAGGTAGTAAAAGCATCTAGTAGTCAGGAGCAAAGCACCCTTTCACGATGTGGAAGCGTTGAAAGATAAGGTGAATGAAGACATGAATCACAAAGGCACTACAAATCAACGCAAAGGCACACAACTTTGTCGTAGAAGCACTAGAACAGTGATTGGAAGTGTTGTTTCCTCTCACAAAAGCACTGCTTAAACTGGCAAAAGCGTTGTTTCCTAAAAAATCCGAGGGTTAATGATATGCAAATTTGAAAATAACGCAAAATTTTCGTACAATTAATGAAGTAGAGCATTTTGCCCCATGGTGGGTGCCATTTTTGTACACTAGGGAAAGTGCCTTCATAGAATTAAGGTTAGTCAAATAAATGATAATAGTAACTAAATACAACCACAAAGCAATAGAGCAACTATTTAGCAAAATAATGACTAATTGAGCATCCTATGGCTCTCTAACTAAGAATGTTAATGAATAGCTCTCAGCAAGCTTCCATTAATGACAGTCCTAGAATGAGAATGATAAAGATAACAATTCTATAGCTAACAATTTGATCAAAGTAAATGCTAAAATGCTTCTCAAATGCCTTTCTAAGCTCAAATTGCAACAGGTTCAATGCAATTCTTAGATGTGTGGATGATCATTAAGAAGGAATTAGGCCTTCCTTTTATAGATTTTCCAATGGTAGGGGGTGTAGTTGTGTTTGATCATGATTAAGGTTGAGTTGAGTCCTTGGTTCCACCCTTTGAAGACAAAGCAAAGTTTGTGTCCTTAAAGCTTGGGACAAGTAGACAAGATGGATGGTCAAGATTCCTTTTCACTTTGAGTGAATGAGATTGAATTTGGCTTGATCCATGTGAATGCCTTTCCTTTACTCTCATTGGTTGATTGATTTTCCTCTCTTTGTGGTTGTTGAGAGTAAATAGGATTTATTAATTGATTTAAATGAATTTGTTCAGCCATGTACCCCTTGAATGGGTTGAATTTGATTTAATCCAAGACTATACAATTAATTGAATTAATTGTATTTTGATTTAATTTCAATTGATTAAAGTGCTCTCAATTTTGATTTTGATTGAATTAAGACTTTATTTTCATTTTGATTGGCTAATTATGCATTGTGATTCAATTGCTTCAACTATTTCCTTGATTTGACTCAATTTGCTTTGAATTAGTCTTTGTCCATTTTCAGGTGATTACAATTAGTAGTACTAAATTATCTCATCTCAAAATAAATAAGTCACCATACCTTTGTTCTCTAGAATATTGATTCAAAATATGAGTTTCTTCAATAGAAAAGACTTTAAAGATATAATCTTTAGTAATGGTTTTGAGTACTTTTTGTACTACATCATTTCTTCCAATGTGTCACCAAGACCTCTGAATCATTTACTATGCCATGAATCTTCTGCATGTATGTTGTTATGGTGTCTTCTTCCTCCATCTGCAAACCTTCATATTTATTCTTTGCATTATACATCTTAGCTTGTGTGACCATATCATTTCCTTCATATACATGCTTTTGAAAATTTCTCAAACATCATGAGTAGTTTCCAAAGATACATCCTTAGGGGTGACCCCACAATAGTGGGTTACACTTTTTTAGACATGCTATTTTTGCTTAAATAACACATTTTTAATAAAATATGATGATTTAAGCCTTGAGAGGTTCCATTTAAAGGAATTAATTAAAAATGGTTAGCTCAAAGCCTCTTAAATTAAAAAAACATTGATATAACATTTATACTCCTCATTGATACCTACAATAGAGTCTCCTTCGCACCTACTAAAATATTGACAAAAAATCACTTCGACTTTATGTTTTGGTAGATCAAATGAATCCATTTGAAAAATCTATCTATGTAGTATGATGCTATTTGGAACAAGCTTTCTAACGAATATAATTTTAATACATATTGAGTTCATTATCACTTTTAATATTACTTTAACAAAACATAGGTTGTTTCATCATTTAACAACCTGTCTCTTCAAGACTTCAAGAAAAATAGTAAATTTTACAAAACAAAAATTATAAAAAAATATGCACAAAAAGAGTATTTGTGCTACCTTTCTATATAAAAAAGAAAAAATAAATTTCGATATACACAGATCAAGTTAGAGCGATCCAAGTGACCTTATGTCAAGATTATAGTCACTATCACTTTATAACTTAATAAACTATGAAATATTGACCCAAATGAATGAAACCAATTGCATCATTTAGATATTGAAGTTACAAATATAATCTTGAAATAATTACATTATTATCATATTTAAAAAAAAAAGTTATGCTGATCCAAGTGATAGTAACTCCTTAAAAACATAGTTTTTTCACACAAACCACTTTTCAAAGGAGAAGGAAAATTAAATTTAAATAAATTTTAATTTAAAATAAAATAAAATTTAGAAACTAGAAAGAAAATTCTAAAAGACTCTAGTTTACATCATCTTCAAATTCCTAATGGGTTTGCGGCAATAGGTGTTTGAAAGTGAAGTTTTTTCTCAGAATGTTGATCTCTGTGTCAAAGTTGGCCAAAAAGTGGGACACACTATTGTGGGACCACCCTTAGTTAATTCAGATTTAGTTAGAGTGTTAAAAATTGCATACCTTTCCCTTTCATTATTTTCATATGCTTCAATCTCATTTGGAGTATTCATTCCACTTGTTGGCTTCACATATTGAGTTTCGACAACCTTCCACATCTAGTAACTAAGACAGATCAAATATCCTTACATCTGTACATTCCAAAATCCATAGTAAGATTGATGCAAGAGCATCTCAGGTCCTTGGCAATCCTGTATCACCAAAAACATGTTTGTGTTTTCCTATGTTTCTCAGTTCCCTCTTTGGCCGAGTTGGTTCAGTGTTGATCGGTTTCCTTTATTTATCCGGGTTGGTCGGTTATCTCTCTGGTGCTCAATGAATTTCCCTGGTGCTCAGTGATTCTTGTCTGGTTCTCGGTTATCTTGGCTTACTGAGTTGTTTTTTTAGTTTCCTATTGAGGCTGACTCTTGCAATTAATTATGGTCATGGATTTAATGCTAGAATCTATCATTGGGAAGAGTGTGGACCTATATCTGGTCATCCCTTCAGTTGATGGTGGATCTAAAGGTTGACTTATTTAGTAGTCTCTTGTATATAATGTAATCTTGGTTTGTAGTTTTAGGATGATAAAATTAGGACATCAGAAAATAGAAGCTAAAAGTTTAGAGATTGTTTCAGATCCTCGCATGTTGGAGGACTTATGTACTTGAATTGTAATATCTAGCCTAAACTGAGAAGGCCTTATAGCTCGACATGCATGAATCAATTGAAATAAATATATGAAAGATATCCACATTCTCTCGCTCACTTGTGTGTTGTTTCTTTCGTGTGTGATCTCTACAAGGTGGATTTGGTTAGGGTGTGCCTTTGGCCCTTCTCCCTATCCTCCCTTGCATCAGGTGGTATTAGAGTGAGGTGAGATCTAGATCTAGGTTTGAAAATTAGTTTGAAGGTTCCTTCTTATCAAAACCTAGTTGGTTTGTTGTGGGGTAGTAGATTGTGATCTAACCTACAATTGTAGAGGGTTTCGAGATGGTTCGTGGGAGGCGAGATGAAGATTAAGGATTGGAAAACATGTTGAGACAACTTGCTGCTAGATTAGAAGCTATTGAGATAGCCCAGAGAAGAGGAAGACATTCTCAAGATGTTAGTGATGATGAAATTGAGGAAGAACAAGGTGATTTAGAACCTGCACCGGTGATGGATCAAGGTGAGGAAAGATTGTTGAAGTCTTTGACAAATCTGAAGTCTACACCACACTTTAATCCTCTTGAGTATAGTAGAAAATTGGATTCTGATGAATTGGTGGATTGGATCACTGAGATGGAAAAGTACTTTGAATATAAAAATGTACTTGAGGAAAAGAAGGTGAAAATTGCAAGCACAAAGTTGAAAAGTCATGCATCTTTGTGGTGGAAACATCTGCAGTTGGATAGAAAGAGGAAAGGAAAAGACAAAATTAAGGCATGGAATAAGATGGTGAATAAATTGAAAGGAAAGTTTTTACCTTGTGATTATCAGATTAACCTAGTTAGGCGAATGCAAAATTTGAGGCAGAAAGATAGCTCAATAAAATAATATACTAAGGAATTCTATAGATTAGATATCAGATTTGGACATGAAGAAGATGATGTGGAAAGAATTTCTAGGTACCTGGATGGATTGAGAGTTTCCATCCAAGAAAAAATTAGTTTGGTTAAATTGGAGAACATTTAAGAGGCTTATCAATTTTCTTTGAAAGTTGAGGAGAAGCTGAACAAGAGACATGAGAAAAGACAAAGAGGTAGAGGTGGTAGATTCCCTAGAGGAAGAGGTAGATCTTATGGTAAAAATCGTAGATCTAAACTTGAAAAGACAAATCTGGATAAAGGCAAGGCCAAGTGGAAAGGTGAAAGATCATCTAGAGACAAAGGCAATAACTATTGAGGTGGTTGTAACGGAGGTGGTTTCCAAGGAACTTGTTACAATTATGGAGAAGAAGGTGTTAGGAATAGTCCCAAGAGATAACTGAGAGGGTGGGGGGGTGAATTAGTTATCTACAAGATTCAATTCTCTATCAAATTAAGTAAAGAATAACATTAAGCACAAACACAATAAAAATAACACAACAGAACACCAAAATTTTGATTATGGAGAAACCCAAATAGGTAAAAACCCTGATGGGAATTAGCACCCACTATAAACTGCACCTAGGTATAATGATCCCTGTTAGAAGATCTTACAACCCTGTTAGGAGTTGATATTTACAATGCATGAAGTACAGCCACCTAGTCAAAGGTTGGACCCTGTTAGGAGTCTTTTACAAATAACCTTGTTACAGGTGAGGACACACTATCCAGGAGCAGACTTCTCAAATGGTGAAGCCTGCAACCTTCTGCATAACAGATACACACTATATCTAGATCTTGGTGAATTGGAAAGTAGACCTATTGTCTTGATCAGTTCCAATGAATAGAATATACTCTCTATGTCTTCACATAAATCTTCAACTAATGATTGACTGTCTCAGTACATTCACGTCTTCTCCTCTACCTTCACAATCACAACTGATTTTCTATAAGTATCTTCCTCCAAATGATATAATCAAGTCATCCTATTAGAACCTTCTTGAAATCATATTAGAGAAACAATATAACTCTTCAATAACATCTCCAATGGCTAAACTAAGTACATAACACAAAAAGGACCGTGCAACTCAATATGAGTAGACGTGTCACTTAACACTGTCGGCTCCACCAAATTAACTAAAACTTTATTCTCATGCTAAAATACATTATGCACTCTTAAAAAAACATACTTAACTCATCTACAAACATGAAAAAAACATGTATATCAAAATGATAGTTGCAACTACTGAAATAATATAAACAATGTCGACTCCATCAAACAATCTCAAGAAACTTTAACTAGCAAATAGAAACATCATAACTCAACTTGTACTGCACAAATAACTCTTTGTCCATAAACATAGCTCCACATGATGAACTACAACTAATTTAGAATCTGAATGAAGAATCTATGATTTAAGATTACTGAGGAGTTGCTGATTAGATATGCAAGATGATTAAATTAGTATTATATTGTCATTGATGTCAACTAGCTTGACAATAATTATCTTGTAAGTTACTATACCGATATATGTGAAGAAAGGTGAAAGAGATGAAGAATAAAAATATCTACATGAGGATGATGTGTATGTCAGATGAGGATAATGAATACACTGAGTAACTTGTTGATGAGTCTATGACTTGATTATATCAACTTTATTATGTTGCATTCATCTATGATGAAGAATAGAGCTGAAAGACACAAAGCAGTGTTGTCGGTAAATGAAGCAGACCAGTATACACCGATAGCGTGTAGTGTATACTGAGTGCAGTGTTAATTGAGCTTGTGTTCATCGATGCATTTATTTGTTAATTGAGTAGAACAAAAAGGAATTAAATGATTAGCTTAGCTGATAAATTGATGAGCTAGAAAATGTATGAAATCGAGGTAACAGATAAGGTTTGTTATGAAGATCAATGACTAACATAATTCAAGGAAGATCTAATGGAGCAGATTGAAACATGTTACTGACACATCAGCCGAAGAAGGTTAAAGTAGAAAAATCAATGAATGAGATTAAGTGGCAAAATCTAATGGACAAAAAGAAAATGATTTACTCGTCTATATAAGAGACATTGGTTTCATTGTTTAAAGAACACTGGAAGAAGAAGATACTGCAAAATTATTGCGTGAACAAGTTTTCATGCATTTTGATCATACTGGTTAGTGAGAACTGAATTGTAGAACAATTACCGAGCTACAAAGAGTAATTACCGACGGACAGTAAGTTGATATTGTATTGAACTTGAAGTGATATATTGATCAGAAAGATATGAATGAGCTGAACATTGATGTGTAAACTGCAATTGAAGTTGTTTCAAGCCAGATCATCTACTGTTACATATTTAACAATTGTACATAGTCAAATCTCTTAACCGAGTGGACTATGAAAGTCTTTTGATGTTTCATTCATAGAGTGAACATTGTTATCCTATCAACCCTAGAGTGATTGTTGGTTGGATGATAACTTCTGGTCTAAAATCCTCTCACAAGGTCACACCTAACAGTGTGTTTGTAACCTTTAATAGGGTTGGGTATTCACCGAACTCTCTTAAGAAGAGTGAACATTTTTGGGTTGCCAGTCCCAAGTGGTTTTTCCCTTAATAGGGTTTCCACATGAAATATCTTGTGTTATGTGTTGATTGTGATATTTGCTTGTTATCATACTTTTCATATTACATGTTAGATTTGATCGGTAACTAGTATAAGTTTTAGACTGATAATTGGTAAAAGCATAGACAGTGAAAGTATTTTATGTTTACCAAGTAGCTAAAGTTGAAGAATTTATTTTGGATTATAGATTTTGATTTGGGACATTAGATAACTGATTCCCCCCCCTCTCAGTTATTATAACAATTGGTATTAGAGCTGTGGTTGCTTAGAACATAGTTTTAAGGACTCCAGCACAAAGGTCTCAAGATGTATAAGAGGGAAGTGCCAAAGTTGAACAAAGAAAACTTTGTAGTATGGTAAAGCCGAATGAAGTTGCACATATATGGAATTGGGAAATCAACACTAGAACTGATGAAGAATGGCTACATTAAACCGACACCAGGTCCCCTGACACTTGATCAACTAAAAGATAGGCATGAACACAACATTACTATGATGGAACTTGTTGCTACCTATACCGATGCCAAATGTGAAGACATGAAGGGATGCACTACTGCCAAAGCCATGTGGGATAAACTGACTTTAATATACAGTGGAGATTTGAATGTTAAGAGAGCTAGAGAAGAAAGCCTAAGAGGTTGTTTTGACGATATGAAGATGAAAGAAGGTGAGAACATTGCAATACACAAATAGACTAAAAGAGGTAGTACATGCTATTAGAGCATTAGATGGAGTTATTGAGGATGAAACAATGATAAGCAAGATTCTGAGAACTTTACTACTAGTTTATGCAATCAAGATCTCTGTAATTCATGAAACAAAAGCTACATACAACCTTACTCTTAACACACTGATCGGTAAGCTTACAAATTTTGAATTGAATAACTTTGACAATAGTGTTGTACCGTTTGTTGAATTCACTTTCATGACTTCTTTGAAGGTAAATCTAGTAGCAGAACAGTAAGAATAATGATAGTGATAGTGGTACCGATGAAGAACTTGATGAGCTTGAAGCTCTTATGGCTAGAAGATTACCCAAAGGTAAAGGAAGGTATAAAGGCAAGCTACCTTTAGCTTGTTTTAATTGTAAAGAAGTTGGTCACATCACTGTTAGATAACGAATAAGAAAGATGATGATAGATCCAAAGACCGATCCAAAGGAAGCTATGGGAGAAGAGTTAATAGAGGCTACCAGTAAAACAACAGAGATAACCAAGATAGCTATGACAAAGGGAAAAAGGTATGTTACATAGCCGAAGAATTTGAATCTAAATCTGATATCGATGATGATGTAGAAGTAGTATTTTTTGCTATGAAAGATGACTCAGAGGAAGAAGAGAAACATGAAGAAACAACACTGATCTCTAAAGTTAGCAGAATTGATACATGGATCATAGACAGTGGCTGTACACATCATATGATTGGTGATATAGAGAAATTTGATCTACTTGATGAATATGAAGGAGGATCTGTTAGGATGGGAAATGATGCACCTTGTATGGTAAGAGGTAAAGGTTCATTGATGATTAATGATAGAATAAAATATGAAAATGCATACTGGGTAGATGGACTGAACTATAATTTGTTAAGTGTGGCACAGCTGAATAACTCAGGTCACTAACTTGCTTTTGAGAGCAGAAAGGTAAAAATCCATGATGATGGAGGAAGACTTGTCGAAACTAGTACACAATCCAAAGGTAATCTATTTTATCTAGATATTGATTAGTCTTCTTGTTTATTAATGAAGGATGGAGATGCATGGTTGTGGCATAAGAGGTTATGGCATGTGAAATTTGATAACATGATCAAGATTGCTAAAAGGAAAAGAGTTAGAGGGTTGCCTAACTTGTCAAAACTAGATCATGCTATGTGTCATGAATGTCAGAAAGGTAAGATGACTAAGTCTAGTTTTAAGAGCAAAGACTACTCAACAAAGAAGATACTTGAGTTGGTTCATACCAACCTATGTGGTCCTATGAAAACTCAGAGCTATTATGGTGATAGATATTTTATTCTTTTTGTTGATGACTATACTAGACTGATGACAGTTATGTTCTGAAAAGAAAAATCTAAAGCATTTAAGATGTTTAAGTGGTATAAGGAAAAGGTAGAAAAAGAGATTGGAAAATAATTAAAATTCTTAAGATCTGATAGAGCAGGTGAATTTATCTCTAATGAATTTACTAATTTCTGTAATGAGAATGGTATCAAAAGATAGGTCTCTGCACTGAGGACACCTCAGCAAAATGGGATTGCTGAAAGAAGGAACATGTCAATAATTGACTATCCAAGAACACTAATGTTGCAAAAGAATATTTCTCAGACATACTGGAGGGAAGCTGTCAGTACAATTGTATATGTGCTTAACCGAGTACAACTGAAGAAGGACACCAACCAGACACCCTATGAGCTATGGTTATGAATCAAACCTACTATAAGTTATTTCAAGATTTTTGGAAGCAAATGTTTTATTCTGAAAGATGAGAGGAATGAGAAATTTGATTCAAAAGGTGATGAAGGAATATTCTTAAGATATTCTACTAAGAGTAAAGCATACAAATGTCTGAATAAGGTTACAAATAAGATAATTGAAAGTACGAATGTTCGTGTTGATGAGTTTGATGACAAGAAAAAAGAAGAAAGTAGAAGAGAACTAGAAGACTATGGTAGATTCACTTACATTGAACATCCTGATTATCTACTGAAGTCACAACTTGTGATAACTGGTCAGTAGGAAAATAATCTCAAGGAACAGGAAAGGGAAATCGACGAACAAGATGGAGCTACTGAGCAAGCACATGAACCTGAACAGGATGAACAAGAGAGAAGAAACTGAGTACTGGCTAGTTTTGTTAGAACACATCATCCTAAGACACAAATTATTGGAGACAGAAAAGTTGGCATGCAGACAAGAAACAAAGCAAGACAAGGTACATGTCTAGTTTGTGAATTTGAACCAAAAAATTTGAAAGTTGCATTAGAGAATGAAGAATGGGTTAATGCAATGAAAGAAGAATTAGAAAAAATAGAGAAGAAAAAAAATTGGTCCTTAGTACCCCAACCTAAAGATAAAAATGTTATCGGTACTAAGTGGATATTCAGGAACAAACTAAATGAAAATGGTGAGGTGACAAGAAATAAAGCTAGATTGGTATGCAAGGGATATGCACAAGAAGAAGGAATTGACTATGGTGAGACATTTGCACCCATTTCTAGATTGGAAGGAGTTAGAATGCTACTTGCACATGCTGCACACAAGAAATTTAGAGTTTATGAAATGGATGTGAAGTCAACATTTCTGAATGGTATACTTGAAGAAGAGGTTTACATAGAACAACCTGAAGGATTCGTTGATCCAGACAACAAAGACATGATATGTAGATTACATAAAGCTTTATATGGTTTGAAGAAAGCACCAAGAGCCTGGTATGAAAGACTACATACTTGTTAAGTATTGGATTTGTAAGAACTAGTGAGAACAACAATTTGTACATGAAAGGTGATACTGATGACACTATTATTATTGCTAAGATATTTGTTGATGATATTATTTTTGGAGGTCAAGATCATGTATGTAAATATTTTGCTGATGAGATGAGAAAAGAGTTTGAGATGTCTATGTTCAGAGAGATTAAATTCTTTCTAGGACTACAAGTGATTCAACAAAGTGATGTGATATTTATCTCACAGTCTAAATACATAAAGGAAGTCTTGAAGACATTTGGCATGGAAGATGCTAAACCTGTGGGAACACTGATGGCTACTAGAAGTAAATTGACAAAGGAAGATGAAACTACAAAGGTAAACCAGACACTTTACCAATCCATGATTGGTAAGCTAATGTATGTAGTTCACAATAGACTAGATATAGCACATGCTATGGGAATTGTTGCTAGATATTATGCTAACCCTAGAGAATCACACATGATTGCTACTAAAAGAATCTTAAGATACCTAAAAAGGATAGAGGATTATGGATTATGGTATCCTAAGGAAGGTAAGTTTGAGCTGAAGGTCTATACCAATGCTGATTGGGCTGGAAATGTGGATGATAGAAAAAGCACCACCAGAGGAGTATTCTTCTTTGGTGAAAGACTTGTAACTTGGACAAGTAAAAAGAAAGCTTGTATTTCTTAGTCTACAGCTGAAGTAGAGTATGTTGTTGCTACTACTAATTTCTCAAACATTGCATATATCAAGCAAGTGTTGGAAGGAATGAATGAGGTAATCACTGACCCGATGATTATATACTGTGACAACACAAGTGCTATTAATATTTCAAAGAATCCAGTGATGCATTCTAAGACAAAGTATATATCAATTAAGTATCATTACTTAAGAGAACAAGTGCAAGAGAAGAAAGTGAAGTTAGAATTTGCTACATCTAAAGAACAACTTGCAGATATCTTTACAAAGCCTCTATTGAAGGACACATTTGAATACTTGAGGACTAGACTTGGGGTCCATCCCCTGTCTATCGGTCACTAATGTGATCTAGATGTTGCATCAGCTTAAACTTATCAGAAGATCACACATGTTGATGCAACATAGTTCACACTTTGGATAATGTTCAAGGTTGTGATTAAGGTTGAAGAACTAAAATAGATTGGGATATCAATATACAAAGATACGAAGATTGTATTGGACAATACAGAGTTACTTAGCTACTATAGAGTTGATTGTTTATTTATTTCTTTTGGAATTGTTGTCAAAGGGAGAGATAAATAATATGAAAGGAAAAGTTAAACATGCACCGATGAGAACTATCTAAGGGAGAGATAATCTGAAAGAAAGAAACAAAACATTGAAGATCAATTACAGAGAACAGAAACAAGAACCTGAGAGCTGAAAATATTATATCTACAGAATGACAAAGCTGTATTTTATAATGCTATGTAGTAATGTAGTGATTAAACATATTAAGCAAGGGAGAGCTTGTACAACATTTGTTCATAGAGTTTTAGAATACATATTTGGTATGTGTATGGTACACTTCATATTACTTGAGTTGCCATCAATGCCAAAGGGAGAGATTGATGAACTACAACTGATTTAGAACCTGAATGAAGAATCTGTGATTTAAGATTATTGAGGAGTTGCTGATTAGATATGAAAGATGATTAAATTAGTATTATATTGTCATTGATGTCAACTAGCTTGATAGTAGTTATCTTGTAAGTTACTATACCGATATATGTGAAGAAAGGTGAAAGAGATGAAGAACAAAAATATCTACATGAGGAAGATGTGTATGTCAGATGAGGATAAGGAATACACTGAGTAACTTGTTGATGAGTCTATGACTTGATGATATCAACTTTATTATGTTGCATTCATCTATGATGAAGAATAGAGCTGAAAGACACAAAGCAGTGTTGTCGGTAAATGAAACAGACTAGTATACACCAATAGAGTGTAGTGTATACCGAGCGTAGTGTTAACCAAGCTTGTGTTTACCGACACATTTCTTTGTTAACTGAACATAACAGAAAGGAATTAAATGATTAGCTTAGCTGATAAATTTATGAGCTGGAAAATGTATGAAATCAAGGTAACATATAAGGTTTGTTATGAAGATTGATGGCTAACATAATTTAAGGAAGATCTAATGGAGCAGATTGAAACGTGTTACTGACACATCAGCTGAAGAAGGCTAAAGCGGCAAAATCAATGAATGATATTAAGCAGAAAAATCTGATGGACAAAAAGAAAATGATTTACTCATCTATATAAGAGACATTGGTTTCATTGTTTAAAGAACGCCAGAAGAAGAAGATATTGTAGAATTATCGCATGAACAAGTTTTCATGGATTCTGATCATACTAGTTAGTGAGAATGAAACTACAGAATAATTACCAAGCTACAAAGAGTAATTACCGATGGACAGTAAGTTGATATTGTATTGAATCTAAAGTGATATATTGATCAGAAAGATATGAATGAGCTAAACATTGATCTGTAAACTGCAATTGAAGCTTTTTCAAGGCAAATCATCTACGGTTACATATTTAACCATTGTACACAGTCAAATCTCTTAACCGAGTGGACTATGAAAGTCTTTTGATGTTTCATTCATAGAGTGAACATTGTTATCCTATCAACCCCAGAGTGACTGCTGGTTGGATGATAACTTTTGGTCTAAAATCCTCTCACAAGTTCACACCTAATAGTGTGTTTGTAACCTTTAATAGGGTTGGGTCTTCACCGACCTCACTTTAGAAGAGTGAACATTTTTGGGTTGCCGGTCCCAGGTGGTTTTTCACTTCATAGGGTTTCCACGTTAAATCTCTTGTGTTATGTGTTGATTGTGATATTTTCTTGTTATCATACTTTACATATTACATGTTAGATTTGATCGATAACTAGTATAAGTTTTAGACTGATAATTGGTACAAGCATAGACAGTGAAAGTATTTTATGTTTATCGAGTAGCTGAAGTTGAAGATTTTTTTTTGGATTATAGATTTTGATTTGGGACACTGGATAACTGATTCCCCCTCCTCTTAGTTATTCTAACACCACAAACATGTCTACAACACAAATATAAACATGCAAGGCTCCAACATAACCATACTAAAAATCACATTCAAAACTCTGCCTATAACACTGTTAGGAACACTACTGATACAAACAACTACACAATTGTTGATGAACTACAACTGATTTAGAACCTAATTGAAAATCTGTGATTAGAGATTTTTGAGTTGTTGATTAGATATGTAATATGAATAAATTAGTAATATGTTGTCATTGATGTCAACTAGTTTGACAACACTTATCTTGTAAGTTACAATACCTAAACATCTATAGAAAAAGGAGTAAGAGAGATGAAGAACAAAAATATCTACATGAGGAAGATGTATATGACAAATGAGGATAAGGAATACATTGGGTAACTTTTTGATGAGTCTATGACCTTATGTTATTGACTTGATTATGTTTCATTCATCTATGATGAGGAAAAGAACTGAAAGACACAAGGCAGTGTATTCGGTTGATGAAGCATCACAGTATACACCGAGTAGTGTAGTGTATACCAAGCACAATATAAACTAAGCTTGTGTTCACTGACACATTTCTTTGTTAACCAAGTAGGAGAAAATGAACTAAATGATTAGTTTAGCTGACAAGGATTGATGAGCTGTAAAGTACATCGAAATCAGAGATGGAGATAATGTTTGTTATGAAGATCAACAACTAGCATAATTCAAGGAAGATCTAAAGGATGAAATCAAAACCTATTACTGACACATCAAATGAGGAAGGTTTAAGTAGAAAAATGGATGAAGTAGAATAAGCTGCAAAATCTTGCGGATGATAAGAAAATGGTTTACTTGTCTATTTAAGAGACTAGGGTTTCTTTATGAAACTTATGCTAGAAGAAGGAGACTACAAAATTATCGCATGAACAAGCTTCATGTATGCCTGATCAAAATGGTTAAGGAGAACTGAACTGTAGAGTTTACCAAGCGTCAGAAAGCTATTACTGAGTGACAGTAAGTCATTGATTATTGTTGATACATAATTGATATATTGATCAGAGGATTTAAATGAGCCTAATATAGATCTAAACATCTGCAATTGAACTTGTATTGTAATCAGGTCAACTGCTATTACATTTTAACCATTGTAAATAGATAAATCTCTTAATAGAGTGGACTAGGAAAGTCTTATATGTATCATTCATAGAATGAACATTGTTATCCTGTCAACCCTATAGTGAATGTTGGTTGGACGATAACAGTTGGTCTAAAATCCTCTAACAAGGTCACACCTCACAGTGTGTTTGTAACCTTGAACAGGGTTGGGTCTTCACCAACCTCACTTCAGAAGAGTGAACATTTTTGGGTTGCCAGTCCCAGGTGGTTTTTCCCTTCACAGGGTTTCCACGTTAAATCTTTTGTGTTATGTGTTCATTGTGGTGATTGTTTGTTATCATACTTTACATATTGCATGTTGGATTTGATTGGTAATCATTATATGTTATTGACTGGTAATCAGTAAAAGCACAAACAATATAGTATTTTATGTTACCAAGCTACACAAGTTTAATTAAATTGTTTTGGATTATACATTTTGATTGGGACTATGGATAACTAATTCCCCCCCCTCTCACTTATTCTAACAATTGGTATCAGAGCTATGGTTTCTTGGAATAGAGTTTTAAGGACTTTAGCACAAAGGTCTCAAAATGTTTAAAAGGGAAGTGCCAAAGCTAAAAAAGGATAACTTCACAATATGGAAAAGTCGAATGAAGCTGCATATATCTGGGATTGGGAATTTTTCCCTAGATCTGATGGAGAATGGATACCTTGCACCGCCCACTAGTCCCTTGACCCTTGATCAACTAAGAGACTGGAATGAACATAATGTTACTATGATGGAGATTTTTGCTACCTGTTCAAATGCTAAATTTGAAGACATCAAGGACTGTACTACTTCTAAGAAGATGTGGGATAAACTTGCTCAAATTTATAGTGGTGATGTGAATGTCAAGAGAGCAAGAGCTGAAAGCTTAAGAGAAAGATTCAATGACATGAAGATGAAAGAAGGTGAAAACATTGTGCAGCACACAAATAGAATAAAGGAGGTAGTTCACGCTATTAGAGCATCAGATGGAGTTATTGATGAAGACACAGTGGTAAGCAAAATTCTAAGGACCCTATTGCCTATCTATGCCATCAGAATATCTACAATTCATGAAAATAGGTCAGCACCTAACAACACACTCACTCTTGATAATCTGATTGGAAAGCTTACAACATTTTAATTGAATAATTATGATAATAGTGTTGTACCATCTATTGAATCCACTTTTATGTCTTCTTTGAAGATTGGTAAGTCTAGTAGTAGAAATAAGAATGATGATAATGATAGCAATACTGATGATGAGCTTGATGAACTTGAAGCTCTTATGGCTAGAAGGTTGCCTAAAGGAAAAGGAAGGTATAGAGGTAAATTACCTTTAGCATGGTTTAACTGTAAAGAAGATGGCCACATGGATTCTAGATGTCCACACAAGAAAGATGTTGAAAGAACCAAAGATCGATCTGAAGGAAGCTATGTGAGAAGATACAATAGAGGCTACTGACACTACAACAGAGACAACCAAGACAATAATGATAAATGCAAGAAGGTATGCTACATTTATGAGGAAGAAGATATCACTGGAACCAACACTGATGATGATGTTGAGGTAGTATTTGTGGCAATGAAGGATGATTCTGAAGAAGATGAAAGGTATGTAGAGACAACACTTATCTCTAAGGTTAATAAAAATGATACATGGATCATAGATAGTGGTTGCACACATCACATGACTGGTGACGAAGAAAAAATTGATTATCTTGAAGAATACAATGGAGGATCTGTAAGAATGGGTAATGATGCACCCTACATGGTAAGAGGTAAAGGATCCCTAATGATAAATGACAGATTAAAATGTGAAAATGCTTATTGGGTAAAAAGATTGAACTATAATTTGCTAAGTGTGGCACAACTAAACAATTCAAGCCATCAAGTTGCTTTTGAGAGAAAAAAGGTGAAGATATTTGATGATGGAGGAAGACTTGTTGGAACTAGTACATAATCCAGAGGTAATATGTTTTATCTTGATAATGATCAATCTTCTTGTTTATTGATGAAAGATGAAGATGCATGGTTGTGGCATAAAAGGTTATGTCATGTGAATTTTGATAACATGATTAAGATCAATAAAAAAAAGAGAGTTAGAGGTCTGCCTAACTTATCTAAGCCTGATCATGTTATGTGTCATGAATGTCAGAAAGGTAAAATGACTAAATCTAGTTTCAAAAGAAAAGACTATTCAACAAAGAAAATACTTATGTTAGTGCATACTGACCTATGTGGTCCTATGAGAAGTTAGAGTTATTATGGAGACATATATTTTATTCTTTTTGTTGATGATTATACTAGGTTGATGACTGTCATGTTCTTAAAAAAAATCTAAGGCATTCAAGATGTTCAAGTGGTATAAAGCAAAAGTAGAAAAAAGAGATTGGTAAAGAATTGAAATGCTTAAGATCTAATAGAGGAGGTGAATTTATCTTAGATGAATTTACTAATTTTTGTAATGAGCATGGTATTAAAAGACAGGTCTCTGCACCGAGGATGCCACAGTAGAATGGCATTGCTGAAAGGAGGAATAGGTCAATTGTTGACTGCGCAAGGACATTAATGATAGAAAAGAATGTTGCTTAGACATATTGGAGGGAAGCTATCAGCATAGTTGTTTATGTTCTAAACCAAGTACAACTAAAGAAGGACACTAACAAGACACCCTATGAGTTATGGTTTGGACACAAACCCACTATAAGTTATTTCAAAATTTTTGGAAGCAAATGTTTTATTCTGAAAGATGAAAGAAATGGAAAGTTTGACTCAAAAGGTGATGAAGGGATATTTCTAGGATATTCTAGTAAGAGTAAAGCATACAAGTGTCTGAAAAAAGTTACTAATAAAATTATTGAAAGTACTAATGTTTGAGGTTATTAGTTTGATGATAAGAATGCAGAGAAAAGCAGAAAGGAGCTAGAAGACTATGATAGATTCACTTACATTGAACAACCTAAGTATCCACTTAAGCCTCAAACTGTGACAACCGGTTAGCAGGAAAATAATACCGAGGAATAGGAAAGAGAAATTGATGAGTAGGAAGGACCTACTGAGAAAGAAAATGAACCTGCATAGGATGAACAAGAAATAAGAAGTCAAATATTGGTAAGTTTTGTCAGAAGACATCATCCTGAGACACAAATCATTGGAGACAGACAAGCTAGCATGCAAACAAGGAGTAAAGCAAGACAAGGTACATGTCTAGTTTGTGATTATGAACCGAAGAATGTAAAAGTTGCATTAGAAAATGATGAATGGGTGAATGCAATGAAAGAGGAAATAGAACAAATAGAGAAGAACAAAACCTAGAGTTTAGTAGCCAAACCTAAGAACAAGAATATTATCGGTACTAAGTGGATATTCAAAAAGAAGCAAAATGAGAATGGAGAGGTAACAAGGAACAAAGCTAGATTAGTATGCAAGGGATATGCACAGGAGGAAGGAATAGATTATGGTGAGACATTTGCACTTGTTGCTAGATTAGAAGGAGTCAGAATGTTAATTTCATATGCTGCACACAAAAAGTTCAAAGTTTACCAAATGGATGTCAAATCATCTTTTCTGAATGGAATACTTGAAGAAGTCTACATAGAACAACCTGAAGGGTTCGTGGATCCAGAAAACAAAGATATGGTATGTAGATTACATAAAAATTTATATGGTTTGAAGCAAGCACTAAGAGCCTGATATGAGAGGCTGCATACTTATTTGTTAAGTATTGGATTTGTTAGAATAAGTGAGAACAACAATTTGTATTTGAAAGGAGATATTAATGATACTATTCTTATTGCTGAAATATTTGTGGATGACATTATATTTGGAGGACAAGATCAAATCTATAATTCATTTGCTGATGAAATGAGAAGTGAATTTGAAATGTCTATGTTTGGAGAGATTAAGTTCTTTCTAGGACTACAAGTGATTCAACAGAATGATCATATATTCATCACACAATCCAAATATATCAAGGAAATATTGAAGACATTTGGCATGGAAGATGCTAAACCTGTGGGAACACTGATGGTACTAGATGTAAACTAAGTAAGGAAGATGAAACTACAGAGGTGAACTAGACACTGTACCAATCTATGATTGGTAAGTTAATGTATGTAGTGCATAGTAGACAAGACATAGCACATGCTGTGGGATTTGTTGCAAGATTTTCTCCAAACCCTAGAGAGTCACACATGGTTGCTACAAAGAGAATCTTAAGATACCTGAAGAAAATAGAAGATTATGGATTATGGTATCCTAAGGAAGGAAAATTTGAACTTAGAGTCTATACCGACACTGATTGGGCTGGAAATGTGGATGATAGAAAAAGTACCACTAGAGGAGCATTTTTCTTTGGTGAAAGACTTGTTACATGGACAAGTAAGAAGCAGGCTTTCATTTCTCACTCTATAGCTGAAGAAGAGTATGTTGCTGCTGCTACAAACTATTCAAATATTCCATATATTAAGCAAGTGTTGAAAGGTATGAATGAGGTAATCACTGAGCCAATGATCATATATTGTGATAACAAAAGTGCAATAAACATTTCAAAGAATCTAGTGATGCATTCTAAAACAAAGCATATATCTATTAAGTATCACTACTTAAGAGAACAAGTACAAGAGAAGCAAGTTAAGCTAGAATTTGTTACATCTAAAGAACAACTTGCAGACATATTTACAAAGCCTTACCGAAGGACACATTTGAATACTTAAGGACTAGACTTGGGGTCCATCCCTTGTCTACTGGTCACTAATGTGATCTGGATGTTGCATCATCCTAATCTTATCAGAAGATCATTCATGTTGATGTAGCATAGTTCACACTTTGGATCATGTCTAAGGTTGTGAAAAGTTTGGAGAACTGGAACAGATTGGCATATCAGTATACAGAGATACAAAGAATGCACCAAACAATGGAGAATTACATGGCTACTATAGAGCTATATGTTTATTTTTTTCTTTGGCATTGTTGTCAAAGGGAGAGATAAACAATATGAAACAATATGCACCGATGAGAACACAAAAACATCTATCTAAGGGAGAGACAAACTGAAAGAAAGGGAGAGCACTAAAGATCAGTTACTGAGAACAGAAGAAAGAATCTGAGAGCTAAAAAGATCATATCTAGAGAATGTCAAAGCTGCAATGGTAATTTTGTTGAGTGACATAGTGATTAAACATATTAAGCTAGGGAGAGCTTGTACAACATTTGTTCACAGAGTTGTAGAATACATGTTTGATATGTGTATGGTATATTTCATATTACTTGAGTTACCATCAATGCCAAAGGGAGCGATTGATGAACTAAAACTGATTTAGAACCTAATTGAAGATTTGTGATTAGAGATCACTGAGTTACTGGTTAGATATGTAATATGATTAAATCAGTAATATGTTGTCATTGATGTCAACTAGTTTGACAATACTTATCTTGTAAGTTACAATACCTAAACACCTATAGAAAAAGGATTAAGAGAGATGAAGAATAGAAATATCTACATGAGGAAAATGTATATGACAAATGAGGATAAGGACTACATTGGGTAACTTGTTGATGAGTCTATGACCTTATGTTATTGACTTGATTATGTTTCATTCATCTATGATGAGGAAAAGAACTGAAAGACACAAGGCAGTGTGGTCAGTTGATGAAGCATCACAGTATGCACCGAGTAGTGTAGTGTATATCGAGCACAGTATAAACTAAGCTTGTGTTCACTGACACATTTCATTGTTAACTGAGTAGGAGAAAAGGAACTAAATGATTAGTTTAGCTGACAAGGATTGATGAGCTATAAAGTACATCAAAATTAGAGATGGAGATAATGTTTGTTATGAAGATCAATGGCTAGCATAATTCAAGGAAGATCTAAAGGATGAAATAAAAATCTGTTACTAACACATTAGCCAAGGAAGGTTTAAGTAACAAAATGGATGAAGGAGAATAAGTGGCAAAATCTTGTGGAGGAGAAGAAAATAGTTTACTTATCTATTTAAGAGACTAGGGTTTCTTTATGAAACTTATGCCAGAAGAAGGAGACTGCAGAATTATCGCATGAACAAGCTTCATGTATGCCTAATCAAATTGGTTAAGGAGAACTAAACTGTAGAGTTTATTGAGCGTTAGAAAGCTATTACCGAGTGATAGTAAGTCATTGATTATTGTTGATATAGAATTGATATATTGACCAGAGGATTTAAATGAGCCTAATATAGATTTGAACATCTACAATTGAAGTTGTATTGTAATCAGATCAATTGCTATTACATTTTAACCATTATAAGTAGATAAATCTCTTAACAGAGTGGACTAGGAAAGTCTTATATGTATCATTCATAGAATGAACATTGTTATCCTATCAACCCCACAGTGAATGCTGGTTGGACAATAATGGTTGGTCTAAAATCCTCTAACAAGGTCACACCTCACAGTGTGTTTTTAACCTTTAACAGGGTTGGGTCTTCATCGACGTCACTTCAGAAGAGTGAACATTTATGGGTTGCCTATCCCAGGTGGTTTTTCCCTTCATAGGGTTTCCACGTTAAATCTTTTGTGTTATGTGTTCATTTTGGTGATTGTTTGTTATCATACTTTACATATTGCATGTTGGATTTTATCAATAATCATTATATGTTATTGATTGGTAATCGGTAAAAGCATAGACAGTATAGTATTTTATGTTACCAAGCTGTAAAAGTTTAAGTAAATTGTTTTGGATTATACATTTTGATTTGGGACTGCAGATAATTGATTCCCCCACCCACTCTCAGTTATTCTAACAACTGTCTACACTTAGAATCAACCTCTACATCTATGATATCATGTTGATAACATATCAATTCAACATATTCTCAAGGCTCTCTGCATAGAACTAAAACACATGCTACTTACCATATGTTGTCATCCATGAAAAACATACAATCAATACTAGATTGCTAGAAAATCTCTAACAATCTCCCCCTTTGGCATTGATGGAAACATATGGAATGAAAAAAACCACCAATCCAAATGTACAATTATTTTATAACATTCTCTAGTTCCTCAACAAAACTTCCCCAAGGATGAATCCTACATGTACTGTTGAATGCTCTAAATATCAACTGTTACATCTTCTTACTATATACTCCCCCTTTCTAGATTAAACAAGTGTATTATTTTTCATGACTATATACTCCCCCTTTGACATCAATGGTAAAGGGAGCCAAAAAAAATAAGCATAGGTACTACTCTTGAAGTAGAGTAGTTAACCATTCATCAATCATTGAAAATTGATGCACTACTACAAACTTTAATCAGATCCAGGGAAGGGAATTACTCCCAGCTTTTCCCTGAGATACTCAAATGTATCCTTTGGTAAAGGCTTTGTGAAAATGTCTACTAATTGTTCTTTTGTATTCACATAATCTAATTTTACTTCTTTCTCTACAAATTTTTCTCTTAGCAAGTGATATTTTATCTCAATATGTTTTGTCTTTGCATGTATCATAGGGTTCTATGACATATTGATAGTGCTAGTGTTGCACAATGAATAACAATAGGATAATCAATCTGGATTCCAAAATCCTTTATCATCTTCTTGATCCACACAATTGTAGAACAATTTAATGCTGCTGCTACATACTCTACTTCTACTGTTGACTGAGAAATACAATTCTACTTCTTGCTTGTCCAAGTAACTAGTCTATCTCCAAGAAATACTACTCCTCATGAGGTTCTCTTCCTATCATCAATGCAACCTACCCAATCTGCATCTATATACACATGAATTTTTACACTCTCCAAATTAGGATACCATAAACCATAGTATATAGCTCCTTTCAAATATTTGAATATCCTCTTTACTACCGTAAGATGACTTTGTTTAGGGTTTGTTGCAAATCTTCCAACATTACCAACTGCATAAGTTATATCAGGTCTAGATTGAGTAAGATATATTTTTTTACCAATCATAGACTTATATGGGGTCTTGTCTACTATTTTTGAATAATCTTCTTTTGAAAGCTTGCTTCCTGTTATCATGGGGGTACTTATTGGCTTGCAATCATCCATCTTGAATTTTTTTAATATCCACTTGGTTCCAATCACATTTTGTCACTAGGCCTAGGGACCAATTTCAATGTATCATTCTTAACTATTTGATCTAGTTCTTCTTTCATTGCTTCATGCCAATCTAAATCATTACATGCATCTTCAACACTTAAGCGTTCAATTTGTGAAAGTAAACATACCGCTTCATCAACTATTGAACATTTTTCTTTTGATCTTGTCATGACTTTGTTGTTTTGATCTCTAATGATATCTTCATTTGAATGGTATCTAGATGTGAATTTTGGAACATTAGGTGTGACTCTCTCATCTATCTTTTGTGTTTCTTCTTCACTTGTTTCAGGATCATTGAATAATACATCAATGCTGTTAAACATTTCTTCAACAATTGTTTCTCTACTGACAGGACTAGGTTCTTCTTCAATCATAGGTGCATAATCATGATATATCTCTTGAATCATAAACCTTTCATCAATATTTACATTAGCACTTTCAATGATCTTTTTCAATCTTAAGTTAAAACATCTATAAGATTTACTTTTAGTAGAGTAACTGAGAAAAATACCTTCATCACTTCTTTCATCAAACTTGCCAATACCTTCATCTCTCTTGATGTAACACTTTCTTCCAAAGATTCTGAAGTATTTTATGGTACATACATTCCCAAACCATAGCTCATAAGGTGTCTTGTTTGCACCTAGCCTTAATTGAATTTTTTTGATAGTTTAGATTGTAGTATTGACTGCATCTCTCCAATAAGTGTGTGCAACTTCTCCTTCAATCATGATAGTGTGTGCTGTGTCAAGTATGATCCTATTTCTTCTTTCTGCAATTCCATTATGCTAAGGGGTTCTAGGTTCACTTGGCCATCTCTTTATCCCATGTTCTTTGCAATACTCATAAAATCTATTAGAGGTGAATTCTCCTAATGAAGGGTGCTCCCCTTAATACCAAAAACACATAACAAAAACAAAGAAACAACACCAATTTGCAAGAACAAAAAATGGGCTTCTTATTATCTCCACAAATGTGAAATTACAAATTTCAGAATTACAATATGCAAAGCCACATGGACATTTTCCTTTACAATATTATGTAGGACAAAGCCTCGAATCATTACACAGATCTACACAGAACTTCCCTAGACAACACTACAGACTTTTCCTATATAGGCAATTTCCACCGCCCGAGAAGGTTCTGAAAATTTAGCCCTTGAGGCCGACTATCCTAAGAATTATTTTATTTTATTTTATTTTTACATAGGGTTGGCTCCAAATAAATACAAAAATATGTTTTTAGGTACCCCAACTCCCGGAGGCCATAAATTTATAACCATAGCTCTGTTTCTCTATTGTAACCACTTTTTGGAAAAGGCAGGACCTGATCTACAGTGCCTAAAATGCGCAAGCTCTAGTCAGCCAGGGGTCGATCATGATTCAAAGCCTCTAAGGCCTTCAAAATTGACCTGAAAGATTTCATACCCAAAAACCTCAATAACTTCACCAATACAGATGATGTGGCAATGAAACTCAATTGGTAGGTTGATATGACTAGCATGAAGCTCCAACTGTGAAATTAGAACATTCCAAGATCATATGACCAACTTACTAAAAATAGTAAGTTTTCATAAATAGCAGCTCTACACAAGATAACCCGTATTGAAAAGAAACCAGAAATATGTTTGGGTGATGCAAGATTGCTCTTACACCCAGGATGCTCCTACATTACACACCCAGGGTAATTTGAGAAGTGACCCTGTCATGACTCAAGTGTGAAGAGGAAAACCAAGACGGTTAGCCTCCTCTTTTGTCAACCATGATGAATCTTCAATAGGTCATCCTTTCCATTTGACCAGATATTCTTCATATGTCATGTTCCTTGTGTTGGGATGGAGAGATAGGGTATTTAGAGGGGAGGGGTGAATCAGTGCCCACAAAAACTTTCAACTCTCAAACCTTAAACAACAAACAGTAGTAACTTCACATATAACTTGAATCCATTGTATGTATCATTCATTCAGTTAACTTGCAAAAGTAAATAGCATGAAATCAACAATATATCAATCACATAACACAAGTATTTTGGTAATGCATAAACCCTTGTTAGAAGGTAAAAACTACTGTGGGGGTGAGACCCACAAATTCTTTACTACTATAGATAGAAAAGGTTTTCCTATTAGGGCTACAAGTGGTGATCACTTATGGTGATCTTACCCTGTTAGGAGTAATATTTCAGATCGATTAGATCTACCTAGTTATAAGATTTTAACAACACTACTTGAGTGTGCACTCAGTTAAGAGATTTACATAAAAGACTGTTAGGTCTACTCTATTAAGAGATTTTACCAAACTCTATTGTAATGATTAGAAAATAATAGGATATATCTGCTAATTGACAATTCTATCTTTTCTGATACATATCAATGAAATACTGAATAGATATCACCTTTTCATGTGAAGATCTCTGCTCTAAACTACTCGGTAGCCTTATCTGATTCTGCTTAATCTGAATGTCTCTGTATTCTATTTTGCTCTATCTAATAACTAATATCTTAAAGTTGGCTAATTCTTCAAGAACTTCTTTTCTTGTTCTTAACTTCTTTGTCAAGCTTCTTTTTCACTTTAAAAATAACTGTTACTTAAAATTTCCTATCTATTCAATTTTGGGTACAGGCCCTCAAGTTTGAAAAAATGTGACCGTTTGAGGCAAAAAACCGTAAAACCCTATGGCATGTTCTATTTTGTCATTACCTTTTTTGGCCACTTAAGTCTCCATTTTGCATGTGCACTTTATAAGCTAAAGCTAGTTGCAAGATCTCTAAGGCCCAATAGAATATTCCTTTCAATCTCCTGACCCCCGCGATCTCCTTTGTTCACAAGATCTCCTAATCAGAAGGCATATTCCCTTTTCATTTAGCGGCTTGGCGATGGTCCCCTTAGTCGGGTAATCTTGAGAATTAACTACAATTAACCAAAAGTTCATGAGACTTCAAGTTCACTCAATCGGGAGGTCGCTAGATATAATCATGGTCAAGGGATGGTCGGCTCAAGGTAAAGACAAGAACAAATGACAAGGTGCCATGTGTCTCTAGGTGGGCCTAGGCTTTGTAGGCTTAGTCTCCAAGTCGTGTAATGAAAATTGAATATTCAAAGATATCTGGCGACTCTGAGATTGCTTTAGTCACTAGATCACCAAAACATAAAGGGAATATTCCAAAGTTCATGAGACTCAGTGAATGGGTTAGAATTCATTCAGTCGAGAAGTCTCGTGATCATACCCAGGGTTAGCAAAACTTCACACAACTTTGTGATTGTTTCAGTCAGACATTCACCCGATATACCCTGGTCAAAGGAGAATTAAGTTAAGTTGAACAGTTGGCAGTTGTCAGAGCTGAGGAGGCAATCGAAAGAAAATGATGTATTGACACTTGGTAGGGCGGGGTAATTCTTCAAAGATGCAGTTGCTAGGTCTCCAGTTTTTTGGGATGATTAAGTTTTTATTTAGTGACTAAGCGACTATGTGTTCATGAGATCTCTTATTCCTAGCAGTCAAGTCCTTAGCATCTAGTGATTCGGTGAATGGTTATGTTGCCTGACAGGTTAAAGTTCAATTCTCTTTCCAACTCAGCGCTCCTGTCAGGTGGGTCTATTTTGAGTGATTGTCGAGGTGTCTACTTCTGATTAGTCAAAGACCAGTGACATGGTGACAAGTGGTGAGGTGGGCCCAAGGTTTGATAGCTTGGTCACGTGATCTCGTAATGCAGAGAGAATATTCTATATAGTTGTGAGATCATGAGACTTACATAGTTGGGAAGTCTCAATGAGAAATGACATATTCTTTCCCAGATAAGAGACTCAGCGACTGGTGTCAGATTACAATAAGATCAATGCTTGTCGGGTGATCACTCAATAAAGGTGTAGAAACTGATGAAATATCAGATTCAACTCCAAGATCCAGCTGCATGCAATAAACCTGTTACAAAGAATGAAGCTAAAACTAGAAAAAGCAAAACCCTCTTGTGCTCAAAATGAAAGAGCTCAAAAATGTATTAAGAGAGAATTGGGGAAATAATTACAAAAGCGGCTTATAAGAAAGGAAACCCTAAAGCCACACAAAGCTAGGTTGTGTAATAATAATTAATAGAAATATTAATTATTATGCACCTAAAAGAGATAGCTTAAGTGAAAAAGAATAATAGAGGACTTAAGTAATTAAATCGAAATGATTTAATTATAAAGTCAAATATATCTATTACTCTAACAAAAGGGAGAATATTATTTTCTATTCCATGACTGCGAGGTTCTCTTTAGTCGGGAAACCTCCTAATGAGAAGGAATATTTCAAAGACTTTGAGAGATTCAGCGATGGCCATAGGATGGAAATGAGATCAACGGTTAATTTTTAGTCTCCAGATGTAACCCAAAGTAAAGAAAGTTTTCAATGACTTGAAGATTGCTTTGGTCGTGTGTTCTCAGGGTTTAACCCCAGTTAAGTAAAGGATTATGAGGTTCAACAAAGTCTATTGTTGCTTGATCTCTAGATATGCCTGGGTTAAATTAAAGGTTAATGTCATGTCAGAATCTTGTGGTTATGTTTCACATTTAGTGATCCAACGACTGTGTGTTCTCATAATCTCTTGATCTTGGTGGTTATGTTCTAAACATTCAGAGACTTAGAGACATGGTTATCTCTTAGTCTCGTAATGCAGCGACTAAGTTATAAAAGATCAAGCAACTCAGTGAGGACCGTAAGATGAAAGAAAGATCAACGACTGTTACCTGATCTCTAGACATAACTCAAGGTTAGGATTTTATCTAGCGACCTCATGAATACAGTGTTCACGTGATCTCCAGACTTGACCGAGGTTAAGAAAATCTTTCACTGAGCTAGCAAATACACAGTCACCCAATCTCTAGATCTCCTGTGGTTAATGACAGGTTGAGTTATGTCAGACTAGTTGGTAGTTTTCAGAGATGATAAAGCCATTGAAAGAAAATAAAAGAATGAAAAGTGGTAGGATGGGCCCAGGTTTTTAGCTCAATCGGGTTATCGCCCAATAAAAAAGAGAATATTCTTTCTATCCGGTGATTACAAGATTACCTTCAGTCGGGTGATCTCCTGACAAGAAGGAGTATGCTGAAGACATCAGGAGAATAAGCAACTACCGTCAAATCAAAGTAAGATCAATGCTTGTCATGTGATCGCTAGACAAAGCTAGGGTTAATAAAAAGGTTAGGAGATTCAGTGACTAAAAAGAAAAGAGAACCTGAGGTGAATGCAGAGTTAGGGTTAAGAATAGAAGTGTTGCTCGGGTAAACTGAAAAGATTTGATGGCTACGTCTTAAAGATAGATCAAGTTTAAATATCAGCCCCTGATGGATAAAATCCTGGCGCCACCTTATGATAGTTTATATTTTTAAATTCAAATATCTGAGAAGTACCAGATTTGAATAGTTATGGCGAGCTCAACTTGCAAGGAGGTAGATGGATTGACCAACCTTCTTAGAGGTAGTTATGGTGATGGAATTATGTGCAGAGATAGATATCTGATCGATCAGGATATTTTCATGGGCATTTATGATCAGAAATGATAGAATTAGGATTTTCTATTATTCTATAAAAAATCTATGTAACCCTAATTGTTTTTTTGCTCCTGCCTGCGTGCAATAAAGGAGATGTATATAATAGTTTTTGGAGCTTTTAAACCTCAGAGTTTACAATCGTAAAAAGAGAGGTTTTCTTTCTTAGGATTTATCTGAGGCATTCTTTCTGCCCTCTGGCTTCTACAATTTGTAACCTTTCATTGGGGTTTAGATATTGCAAAGGTATTTTGTGACATTCTTTCTGTCCCTATGCTTTCTTGTCTAAATTTTCTCTTAATGGATTAAGTATATGTATGTTCAGTAATATCTTAGTGTTCCTGATCCCTCTTTCTTTCTACAATTAATGTGTATTCCTGTGAATGATTTGATTTGAATGATCTTGTGGGTATACTTCAACCCCCTGATAATCTATCTCATTCCTATACCTAGTTGCAGAGGTGAATGTTTGTTTGTAGGTTATAGATTGTGTCTAAATTCTTAGGAATGCTATTGTTCACGAAATTCTCTCTTTCCCTAAATAACCTCTTTCTATTGCAGACCCTTCTATGAAATATTGATGCAAACCTATTCAGCAAGTTGTGATCTCCTAGACCTAAGTTCGTGCACTGATTTCATCCTCTATACTATAATTCATATCATCTTTTCAGTGTATCACCTAGTAGGATAGTTTTATTTCAGCTATTTCCCTTTCATGCATTCCTCCTATCCCTTTTCCATCAAGAGTTTACTTTCATGTCAAGAAGAGAAAATTAAGGTGATTATCCAAGAGGAACCAGCCTAAAACCTAGAGGTCTCATCTCACTTAGCATAGGTCCCACACCTGGAGATGATTCCCATGTTATACTAGGTTATCAAGACCAAGAGAGCTTGAAACAAGGGTGCAAAATTAGTGTATAACAATAACATGAAATTACAATTATATAGCATACTACTTTTTCCAATTAAAAAAATTAGGTTACAATATCTTAGAGAAAACCCTAAGATCTACGGTGTACAAAAATAGCCTAGGTCTAGCAATTACATAAAGATCTTCATTGCAATTAATGAATATATCTATAATAAATGATCCTCAATCTTGGTAAAACATTTTGTGATTCTATTGTAACCATTTGCATAGATAAGTATGCCATTACTGATTACTATGCCATTTTCTGTGATGCTCAGTAAACACTAAATATACTACTCAGTAATTACACTAGTGCTTGGTGTCCAGTCTGCTCAGTGTTTATTGTCACTCGGTATCAGTGTACACTGATGCTCAGTAAAACTGCTCTGGTGTTCGGTGTAAAGACTTAACTGACTAGCTTGAAGTGCTTGCTTTTACTGACTAGAGTAGCATAGGTAACCGACCGATGTCTTTGATACTAATGACAATCTTTAATGCTGAAATAGAGATAACAATCTCCCCTTTTGGCATTAGTATCAAAACCTTAAATGTATATAGACATTATGTCTCAAAATCTTTTCTATCTCTGCCATATATATAAACAAAAATTTCTATACTCCCCCTCGGTGCATGCTCCCGATAATGTGTAGTATACTTAGCATCTATTTACATATTTGGCATATACATTGTTATCCCCCTTTTTGATATTAATGCCAAATACAAAAATGTATACTTACAACTTATCAAAAATGTGCTTATGGGTTTTCTTCACTGACTCCAAGAGGTTTTCCCATTCCTCTTTCAAGTTGGTGAGAGCAATGTGCTCAAGACTGACTTGTGCATGCACGTCAAAAATCTTCTCCAACACAAATATTTTTGGTGTTGCAACAAGAGTTTTTGCCTTGACAATATGCTTCTCAAAGATTTTCAAGTATGGAAACAACTCAGTTTGCAATTCTGTGACTTGTTCACTGATTAGCTCTTCTTGCTTTTGGAGATTTTCTCTTAACCTCCAGAGTTCTTGAACTTTCAAGATATGCTTGGCAAATGCTTGAGGCTTGGTTAAGGCTACCTGTGAACTGGCTTGGATTTCTTGTTCAAGTTGTTTTATCTTTTCACTGACCTCGGTAGTGAAAGTGTCCATAGTGCATAAATTTATTAAAATTTTACTAATTAATTGAGTAATAGACTGAATGTTAGTTATTACCTCAAATAACTTTACCTTGTAATTGCCACTTCTTGGCTAATCCATTTTGCAAGTTTATCTTGGATCTTTGATTCTACCCTTTCTTCTATTCTCTTGTCAACTTCTATAGCTGGGGCATTTATTTCTTTGGGAAGTGTAGTAGTTTGGTCCATTATTGGAGTATCTTCATTAATGTGTACCTTGGGTACGACATGTTGTAAGATATCTCTTACACTTTCAAGTATTTCCTTGCTCTTGCATTCTTGTCTCAATTTTTCTTGTGTTGCTTTCCTTGTACATAGATCCCCATATTTTCTCAATTCCTTGGGGCTTAGGGTCCTGGGGTCACACTTGAGTATAAAAATGATTACTTCTAAGGTTACTGGCCCTTTTCCTTGCTTCTTTTTCTTCTCAAATTCATGAGGTGAACTCTTTATAAGTGGTACAATAGCCTTTACCTCAGAAATTTGTGTAACATGTTCGGTTGACACTGTATCTACCTTATGCTGCTCCTTAGTGACCTTAGTATCAATTAGCTATGTCAGAGCCTCTAATGTAGTGTCCGATGGAGTGGCCTCGGTTACATTAGGATTCTCTAGATCCTTTGTTTCTGTATCTGTCACCTCTTTCTCTCTAGGCTTGTTTGTATCAATTGGTATCTCTGTTCCTTGTTCCCCTGTTATATCCTTAAGTTTCTCAGGGTCTGAGCCTTCGGGTTGTTCTTGTGATAAAATTTCAACTACTTCCATAAGAATAGGAAGCTCTCCTGGTAATGATGTAAATGTAGACTTGGTAACTTGACGCACATCTTGTGTGTTATCTGGTGCAATGGTCACATCTTCATCTTCATCTCTATCATTAGGATCACCATTAGTGATGTCCTCAATGAGTACATCTAATGTGTTATTATCTATAATCTGGATCTCAGCTTGATCTGGTGCATCCTGTGAAATATCTATGACTTCATTGACAAGTGTTGTATCAATCACCTTGGTAAATGATACATCTTTTTCTCCAGTGTTCTTTGCCAAATCAACATCATCTATTTAGATACCTTTTGTAGTGCCTCCCTTGTTTACCCCTTTTGCACAAACATCCTAATGGTGTGGTTTTGATTGTCACTCTCATATGATAAGGTCATGTTGGTCCCAGGTGAGGGAGAATCCGCTAGGAGGATTGTTATGGAGCGAGTA